>JBBMJY010000011.1:5259681-5284302 GCA_037833715.1 Toxotes lorentzi
ACACACACAGACACACACACACACACACACACACACACACACACACACACACACACACACACACACACACACACACAGAAACCATTTTAGAAACAGTGAGAAAATAAGACTGAAGCGCACACAGACGCACACACAAAGCCTCTCTGTCTTTTGGTAATAGTCTTGTCTGATTCCACGGTGTGTTTCGCTGATCTCTGATCAGTCTGGTCCAGCTGGACTCAGCCTCCCTGCGGCTGCATAACAGAATCATCCTAAACTCTTTCTCAGACGATAAGCAGTGTGTCGCCTGCAGACCCACGCAGCCTCTCTTCGACATCCTTGTTTCTCTGTGGGAACACTAAAAGGAGGAAGAAGCAGAGTTTCAACTGGGTCCCCATTTACAGGCAGCAGTGAAATCATAATGATTATCAATGTGCTGGTGTTATAGCTGTAATACTCAAAACATCAGAGGTTTGTTTCATTTAGTTTTTTCTCTTTGGTGTCATTCAGTGCAACATTTTTCATATAAATTTTATACTTATGAAGTTTATTTCTTTTTACTCTCTTTTCATACACCATGGTTATTGCTGCTCGTGGTAACCCTTCAGCTGTTGTCATGTTTAGTTTTTGTACCAACTTAATTCCAACAACAAATTTCAAAAAGCTGTATTTTTTTGTGTCCTATGAATAATAAAGAGAGTAGAGTTAATGACTCTAAATGGTAAAGATGTAGACGAAGCAGGTCATTTCAGGTCAAATCAAAATAAATGAATCCAAGCTTTATTTTGTACAACTGATCCAGCAAATATAGAAGGAAGGCCCGTTCCAAAATAGAAGAAGATATCACATTAGCTGCATGGCTGGTGGAATTTGCTTTGAGTGGATTTCTGTCATACACACTGAGCCAAAAAAGGGTGTGAGTCTGTGTTAAATTACAGGAAGAGAGTACCAGCTAAAGGGTTAGCAAACACCTTTACAAACATTAATGTAGGCCAGTTTTTAGTTTTGACAACTGCTTCATCTTTTTACTTCCAACAAATGACAGAGTGGATGATTGTCCTGTGATTATAGGCCAGTTTTCAGTTTGACACTTCATCAGTCTGAAATGATGAATGTATAGTCTAGGAAGGTCTATTCTTTAGGATGTATGTCTGCACAGTCTCATTAGACCTGTTAAGGGCTGTAGTCTACTTGTACATTATTAGTGTGGTAGAAATCATTTTCTATGTGAATTTGGAAAAAGATGTATTATTCTGCATTTTTATCTCATGAATTTCAAAATTTCCCACATATTTTCATGAAGTCACATTTCTCCGGAGATAAGAGATACTTTGGTCACCTCACTTGCTGCAGCACTGTACATACAGAGAACACAAAGCACACATCTTTCTGCTCCTGATTCAGTCAACTGTGCTACAGTACACACGCCAGAAGAAAAGCACTCACAGCAAGAGTTACTTTTTCTTCTGACAGAGGGATCAGGTCTGTCATGTCATTGGTCAAGCCCAGCATTGTGCTCAAATGGCCTAAAAAAACTCAACATGATTCACCTGCGGTTTCACAGCAGTTTCCATGAAAAGGAGCCTGTTTCCTGCTCTGCCTGCCAGGCAGTCCACAGCTCTGCACTCACCTTTCACTGAAAATTACTTATTTCTCAGTGGTCGTCACTTACAATGTGAAATGACCTCAAAGGAGGTGAGGCAGCGCCGAACAGTGAGCTCGCCTATTGACTGCAACGCTAAAAGCACAGTTCTGACACTTGAAGGGTTTCAAGTGTTTACTCAGGACAAGATGTGTTTGTGAAGATGAAGTAACCGTTCAGTATGATCAGCTTTGATTGCATCCTTCCCCCGTCGAATGAAGACTCTGAAGGAAGAGGAGAAAACTCAAAGTAGAGTTTCATTTTATGAATGCGCTGTTTTCGTTTTCAGCTTGAGGTTTGAATTATTTGCACATACAAAATTATCATTTATGTCAAAATCAGACGCAATGTTAATATCAGGAGAAGCAGAATACAGTCCGAGCCGTAACATCACCAGCCCCAGCTGAAGATGTCACACATTAATTACCTTGCTCAAGGGCACCTCAGCAGCATATTTACAGCGAGCAGACAGTGTTCCTACGTTCACGCATTATCCTCTCAACAAAAGAGAGCCCGAGTGATATGTTGCTCTTTGTAATGAGAGCTTCTCCAGAGTAATGAAACTTGTCTGGAACAAAGGGAGCGGTTCTAATATCAAACTGTGTCCTATTACCATAATAACTGACCTTTCTATTGGCTGAGAAGGGGGGACACAGCCGTAGCCGTGGCCCAATCCAAACCTATCGTCTTGATAACAACCTGGAATTAATGTTCATCATAATGGAGTGCAGGCAAAGGAGAAAAAGTGAGGGTGGAGGGGGCGGTGTGGGTGGTGGAAGACATGTCTTTATGAGGGAAAAAAAACACACACAACAAAAGGAAAAAGGGTGCTGAGGGGGAGACAGGAAAGGAAGGTAGTCTGGATGGTGAGGAGGAGGAGGAGGAAGAGGAAAGACGTCAGGGTACGAGGAGAAGAGCGGGGAGGGTAGGATGTTTCGACAAAAGGTCTCATGTTGAGAAACACTCATTCTCCCTCACTTTCTCCCTTTCCCCCTCATTATCCCTCCACAGGACGGAGAGGGGGGTGGGTGGGGGAGTAATGGAGGGAGAAATGACATTTTCATTTGTTCTTTTAAGGGCTCCTTATTATCACCTTTCAAGAGAAACTCTCTCTTTCTCCATCTCTCTCTCTCTCTTTCTTCTCTCACTCCCCCACAATAGATTCAACTAGAAGTTTTTACACTCTCCTGTGTCTCCCTACCTCTCTCTACCTCTCTCTCTCCCTCTGTCTCGTCCTCCTCTCTTGTTCTCTCTCTCTCTCTCCATTCTGCAGTATAATTGCATGGCTGATTAATTATAAGGGAATCAGTAAGAGTGAAGAGAGGAGTTGGCATTTCAACCTACAAAGAGAAAGGAACCCCAGCACCTACACACACACACACAGACACACACACACAGACACATCTGAAACAACAGTTTTTACCTCTGCATTGTCTTGTAAGAGGATCTTCGTCTCCCAACATGCAGCAAAACACACAATACGCTCATCACATGCAGACAAACACACCGGTTTCCTTGACATTTGGACACACACACAATTACAAAGAACATAAAGATGCTTTCTGTAACTGCTGCCTTGAATGTGAAGCAGATAGGTCTATACACACAATGTGCTGAAGACCATTTTAAGAAACTTGCCTGAGAAATATGAAGCAACAGAAAGAAAGACTGTAGGTGACTCTAAGATTTCCTCGGCAGCAAAGTGAAGGATTTATGTCCAGTGCCAAACTTGCAACCTTTTTTGGAACCAAGTGAATTTAAATTTCCTTGAACAGAAATGTAATGTAACCCTAAGGGTGGCGAGGTGGTGAACGGGCATGTCTGACTTTCATCCAGGAGACTGGAGTTTGTGTCTCACACCTTCAATTAATGTTCACCTTTTTATGAACTGTAACCATGATCTTAGCTGCCTAACCCTAATCATAACTTAATTTATTTTTCCAAAACCACAATCTTTTCCCAACTTTCACAATTCCATAGTTGCCACGTCCAGAATTTTAAAACATGATTTGTAGATCCTGACAGTCTTGTGTGGCAGTACAGTAGGAAAGAGCCACCAAACGGGTTATATTTTACAGGTTCACTGGTAAACACTAAAATGACAGAACAACAGGAAAACATTTAAATGTTTCTTTTTTCTCTTCTTTCATTTGGCGGTCTGCTTATTCTGCTTAGTCATCAGTTATATTGTGTCTCAGCACAATGGCACAAACAACCTGAGTGTTCTCAGTGGCGTATTTCTTTGTTTCTGATCTGAGTAGAAATTAGTGAATTGACTGTGGCTCATACTTGCTGAACTGAGACTTAGATCACATTCTTACTTTCTGCCCTGACAAGCGTTCAATAACAAGGGCTGTGTTGTGTGATCAGTTTCATTTTGAGAAGAGAGAATTGTTAGTACGACTTCTAGAAACAGCACCCCACTGCCTCTGAGCAGGTTTACATTAAAAAAGGGAGAAAAAGGATGTAAGTTCAAATTTAGCTGATTTATTGTGGACATTAAATCATGAATATTCATGACCTGCCAGTCGGCATGTTGCCATAAGCTGTGCTGCATTTACAAAGCCAGTCATGGAAACCAAGACTTAATAATCATAGTATTGCTTTAGCAAGACTTGTCAACCAAAGGCTCATCCACATCCTTATAAAAAAGTTTTTTCTATCAAGTCCATAAATTTGTGAGAGAAATTAAATGGCAAATATGTCTTTTTGTCAAACGCTCTCAAGTGTCAGTAACATTGCTCTGTTGTAGTCATTGTAGTTTTATTGATAATGCTACCAAGGTGTATATAGAGCCACCGATAATAAGAGTTTGCGGCCTCCTTCTTCCCTTTGCTGCAACAATGTGATGAACTCTCACAGGAAACACAGTCAAGTATGTTGAGACTGAGCTATGTGACATTTCAAGTCCATGAAAAAAAGTCAAAGCAAATGTCTGAGTACGGAAACCTGGAGATGTATAAACAGGCCTACGTGGCTTAGATGGGAATCGCTGAGCGCAGGATGACTGTGCACCCCGCTGGGGTGTTTTACCTCTTTGCTTTGCCTCACCAAGTGGATCAATTCCACAGGATTGATGATCGAGTTTTTCGCTGAAGATTGATGTTGTCAATGTTACTGCAGAACCTGGATTCTGGGGAGCTTTAAATTTCTCCCTGTCTATGTCCCTTGCTCCAGTTTGTTGTCATGCCTCAAAATCAGCAGCTTTAACAGAATAATTTTGTGCGCAGATTGTAAACACACTATGACTCATCTCTGGGTCAAAACCAAGAAGTTTTACTCATCATTTTGTTTTTCTCTCTCCTCTCTTTTTGTACCAACCTTCCTGATCTTTCTGTACATTCTCTGTGTGTACTTTTGTTACTGTCTGCATTAATACTTGTACATAAATGTGTGTGTGTGCCTCATTCTTGCATTTATTTAAGGTACACATGCATCCCTGATGTGATTTAATCAGACACCAATAAGAGCAAATCTCATTAACATCAAACTGCTTTAGTACTAATCAGGTTACCAAGCAACCAGCCAGCCAATGGCAGCTACTAATGCCATTAAGTAGAGCCGTGATTGGGCTGGGATCTTATTTCAACTTCCTGAAAGCTGCCAGCGTTTTAATCAATAAACACAACCGCAGTGATGTCACAGTCCGTTAGAACGGTGAGGCGGTAATGTCACAGCTCGTTAAGATTGTAAAGATGGTGGAAGGGATGAGAGGAGCCGGTTGAGATGTTTTAACATGCAGTCAAATCCAAGGAATTTCGTCGTACAGACGATAGATATGATGAGGCTGCATGTAAAAATTGTGCAAAGAAGGAAACACAAACGCAGCACATCTTTCATGATAATTACATGGGGTTGGCAAAGGAAGGAAAATGGATGAATGGAGGGAGGAAAGGCGGAGGGGGAAGGAGTGGATGTAGGGAAGGATGCATGGAGGAATGGATGTGTCAGAGATGCAGAGACAGTTGGAGAATAAGACAAAATTGGGGCATGAAAAGAGGGATAGAAGGAGGACAAGGGGAATCATCCATGCTCAAAGTTTCAAGAGCCTCTCTCAGTCGAACACACAGTGTGAACAGTTTTACATTAATGCTTTGGCAAGAAAATTACAATAGTTCCACAAATTGATTAAAGTAACATTCAGACTACTTCCACTTGAGAATTAGTTCATTAATTTTGCTCAGTAGATTAGCAGGATAACTGAGACTAAAATAATCCTCTTGCTGGTTTTATGGATTTGACTCATGCTATTTTGTGTTCGCTTATAAACTGAATACTGTGCCGTACACGACAGGGCTCAAAATGGCCTCCTTTTCAGACCCACTTACGGGACCTGTGACATTAAGTTAAAACAAAGCATTCTAGACAGCTTAATCCATTTAACCTGACCAATCCTGTTGCGGTCACTCCATTCAGTGTTTGATTCCCTTCAATTGTCTCAATTTAAAGGCGCTACCATACTCCTGTCTCCCTCTCTCTGTCTG
This sequence comes from Toxotes lorentzi, assembly GCA_037833715.1. Taxonomy (NCBI): domain Eukaryota; kingdom Metazoa; phylum Chordata; class Actinopteri; family Toxotidae; genus Toxotes; species Toxotes lorentzi. The sequence goes on from JBBMJY010000011.1 coordinate 5,265,787, forward strand.
TCGCTCCCTGTCTCTTTCTCCCCCATCTCTTCTGCCTCAGATCGATGGAGAGGACAAAAAGCTAATGACCCATCTCAGCAACCAATTCACTCAGCTTTGCCACACTCAGTACCTGTCTAAATCTATGAGAGGAGAGGAGACGGGAAGGAGAGGAGAGGAAAGGAGAGGGGAGGAGGGGGGAGGAAAGGAGAGGATGGTTTATTTATTTAAAAAGCTTTCTATTTCTTTTCTCAAACTGAAAATTCAGGGAGGCGAACAGAACGGAGAAACTGACACACAGAAACCACCAGTGAGAGGGAGGAAGTAAACAAGTCACCATCACTGTGACTGTGGCTACATCTGACTTGTAAACCTACACGTTTGTATGGAATGGATTTCATTTCTGAACCACATCTGCACAAGAACTTGGATTTCATCCCTTTTTGTCTGCCGACCACTTAAAATGAAGCAGTGTCTGATTGCAAACCCCCGTCACAGGTTGAAAATGTCTGTGAAGAGTGATCAGTCTAAAGATTTAAGAATAATTTTATCTCTGAACCTTTTAGAGACAAGAGAAATGCTGGGAATGAATTTGAGAAACAGAACTTTTTTTTTCTACTTTTTTTTTGGGCTACAAGCAAGTGCTGCTATTCTCAGGAATAACGCTGTACCCTCACACACAGTTATCAGTTAATGTTTGTATTTTCTTTTCTTACCATTCCCATGGTATCAGAATCAGCTCACACTCAGTGGTGGATCAGTTTTTCGGCAAACACACAGATGAAAGATTATTGATGCGGTGCAACATTTTCATGCATAAATGGTTATTTTGTTACACTGAAAACAAAGTTTCCCCGTCTCTGTTTCTCTCGGCCTTCCTTGCTCTTTATCCATCTATCTCTCTCTGCCCCCCACCCCTCCCTTAAGTTCAGCTTCGGTGCCTATCACATCTAAATTCATTAGTGCCTCAAGAGATGTGTATGTGTGTGTTTGTGTGTGCGTGCATGCGTGCGTGCACCATCAGTACTAAATGATTATAAAGCATAGTTATTAAAAACTGCCATAATTACCACGCCTGTAGCAAAAACACTCTGATATAAATTTACCTCCTCTCCTCTCCATGGGCAAAGACGCACACACCGGCAACACAGAGATACTTCTAGTGTACATGTAAGCACGCACATTTACAGTGGCACACAGATAAACACGCATGCACAGGGAAAAGCAAAGGGACAAACACACACACCTCTCCTCTGGCAAGAGCAAATTTACACAGGTTCCTGAGCTTGATGTAATTTTTCATGTTCCATGTCCTTTCTGGTCTGCTGTGAATGTCAATTATGAAACCTCATGACCCCAAGTTTGGGACTTACCCGTTCTTTATGCACCACATGATCCTAGGGGAGTCACATCATCTGCTCAAGAAGAGTTGGTGATGTCACAAAAAGAGGTTCAGTATCAATAGTGAATAGTGAATAATATTGAATAATGAAATGAAGTTAAATCAATACAAACCAGGAAGACTTGCACACTGTCTGAAAATCATTTCAAAGCCACAGTTTGACTGATGCTCATTGGCAAATATGTTTCATCATTTCCTTTTAGTTTTTTGAAGGTAAAACAAACCAAAAAACAAACAAACAAAAAACACTTAGAGCCTCAGTCTTATTTACAGTAGAATACAGCAGTCATTGCATATTTTAACAGGGCGATTACATCTTCAGCTGAATCACAGTCTAAACTGGTTGATCAAACAGCACAAGGACCAATACAAGTATATGGAACTATTTCAACAATGCAGTCTGTTTACTCTGGCATGCAATGCTTTCTAACAAACACACCCAACTCCCATCAAAACCTTGGTGGAAGAGTTGCTATCAAGCTGATCATCATCGATCGACAGTTGGAAGGGGTAACAAGCAATGAAGCATAGCAATCTGCTAACAAAGGCAGAGAGGAAGAAGCTGGCACAAAGGTTTAAAAATGGCTTTGCAAAAAATTTCTTAGGAAGGAAACACATTCAACACATTTGCTTGGTCTCAGTGTTGCACACAGTGAATTGAGATCTTTCTTTGTGGTTCACATGATGGACTGACTGTGAAGGTAAACCCACGGAGAATTTCACAAATGATGGATGCTTCTGAATGTCTGTCTTTGGGAGTGAATTAAAGTACAGTTCTCTTCTCTATTCTTTTCTTCTTTTGGTTTATCTGCTCTAAAACAGAATTAAAACACACACACACACACACACATTCACTCCCACCATCCACCTGTCGTTACCAGCTGGCAGATACACCTGGCTCACCGGCGTCAGCCAAAAAAAATGGAACGTTACCATAGCAACCATATGGTGTTGGCTTGGCATGGTTGGCATTGTCATGGTAACAGCAGATCAGACAAGTGGGCAGTGCCAGCCTTATAGGCCAAGAGGAACCAGAAACACACACACACACACACACACACACTGCTCCTTGATAATGCTGATTCTTCAGAGCTTTAGAGCTCTACATAACAGCTACTGCAAGTAACAGGTTGTGGAAATAGCATGTGAATTAGTCTAGGTTTTGCTCTTTTCTGTTTCCAGATGTTTTACATCTGCCTGTAGCTGCATCATGAAAGCTTTTTATTCCCTATATTTGCTGCTGTAAACAGCCAATGTTGGTCTTAACCCAGAAAAATCCTCTTCAGCAACAGCAAAATGCAACAAAACAGAGCACTGATCTTACAGATTATCACTTTAAATCAGGGTCACTGCTTTTAGCAAAGCCATTCTCTGGACAAAAATACAGCCAACTGTGTCTGCCTTGGCTGAATCTGTGAGCAGTGTGAGGAAAAATGGCTACAGCTGAAGTGTGTACTAACCCCTCCCTCCCATGGCTGAGTGGACAGGCTTGCATAGATGGGTAAAGTGCATGTGAAGCAGCTCGGTCGTTAAAGACTGATTAAGAAATTAGAATATTTTGCATAAAAACACACGACAGGTTTTTAAAAAGTGCAAATAAGGAATTATGAGAAGAAGTAGTACTTTTTAAACTTGTTCAACAACAATTTCACAAGGACTTTATGTCCTGAGTTAAATTTAACATTCTTGGCCATGTCTTTTGTCACATAGCTAATGTAGGCATGCACGTACATTGGCAGGCAGGCACAGAATGTAAATTTGAAAAAAAAAATTGGTGCAAAAATAAAATTCAGCTGCTTCCTGCCTCCATAAGGTGGAGAGGCTTACTGGCCACACTTCAGTATCTGATTGTCTACTAGTTGGTCTAAAATATAATGCTCGTTTGTATCGCTTTTAGGGAATCATTTCTTTTTCCCTCTTCATGCATTGTGCTGTGCAAGTAAACCCAGCATGCAAAGCCATACCATTTCTGTGGTTTGTATGTGTTTGACTGTGGTTTTATTTTGGGAGGGTCTGTTGTAAATACACATTAAACGATTCAATTCAGGTTTATTCTTCAGGAAAAATGCACAAGGTGTGATTTACATGAGATGAGAAAACATAACTATCCTGCAACAAAACTGTGGTTTTAGCATAGACAACAGTGCACAGCATTTTTCAACCACAGAAAGAAGTGAATCAAAGCTGTTTGTTGTATCTTTGATTCATAATCAAATTCACAGACATCTTCCTCCTGATATAACAAAATTGCTTTCAAACATTTTGGCAACCACCTTTAAAGGGAAATGAAGTTACAGATAATTAGTGGCTTCATCTGAATATTTTCAAGCGGCTTTAAGATGCAAATTTTTCTTCAGCTAGTTGTTGGACAAGTCTGCAACATCTGTCCACACCAGTGAGCACAATACCCAGTGTTGTACTGTGTTGAACTGGCTTCAAGTATGTTTCTAAGTAATTGTGTGTGAGTGTAGTAAGCTCAGAGCATGCAAAAGCGCATATTTGTGTGCATGTGTGTTTACACACTCCCACACCAGGTTGCATACCTCAGACCTGAGCATGCATGAGAGAAATAACGCTCACAGACTTTCTCTCCCTATCTGCCTTTTTTCAAATATAAACACACATACTCTCACACACACACAGCAGTTCCCTACCATAGCTGCGACCTTGAGACTGAATATGAGCATGCATATCTCTCGCACACAGACACCAAACTGTAACTCTGTGTATGTGTGTTAACATGGAGCTTTGCCAACTCTGTCTGCAAAAAGAAACTATTCTCCTCTCCTCTCCTCTCCTCTCCTCTCCTCTCCTCTCCTCTCCTCTCCTCTCCTCCTCAGTTACATGCAGAATATTTTGCTGTTGTCCAGAGATAGGAAACAACCCTCTGGAATTGGCTGAATGAATAACTGTAGACCATCTTGTGATGAGATCACACCAGCCACGACACCAGATTGGTGGACCCTTGCCTACTTCCCCCACTCCTGGCACCCTTGCTCATGCCACACCCATCTTTGAACTTCAGAGGCAGAAAGTGACATCTTTTTCCTGCCTGCTCAAAAGACTGTTAATATTAATATTAATATTTATTAATTTTGTTCTGTCCCTATGTTTTTATTTACTTTACTTTTTCAGGCTTGTGGCCTTTGGAAATTTCTGCACATTTTCATTTTTCCTCTTTTATTTTATTCCCATCTGAGGTGGGTGGGGCTGCCATCCTTCCCCAAACACAGTTAAGTCATGATGCACAATGGATTATCAGAGGTAAACCCAGCTGCCTTCCTCTGTCACATGTGCACTAATTGTAGAGGAGGGAAGGATTTTTAAGACATTTTCTAAACTGTCTTCTCTGAATGGGTTCATCAATGTGGTTTTTTTTTTATGTCACATCATTAAAGAGGACAGACTAACCTCATAAAGTGGCATGCTACTTAAACAAGGGTACTGTGTCCTTGTCCAAAAATAATTTTAGGTCCAGTGTGGTGCCTGAGGTGAATTTCAGTCCTCAGTAATTCACATTAATTCTCAGTAATACAAGCTCACAAACAGATCCTCTTACCAAAGCTGCTCAAATCCATATTTTTATATCAACAATGGATCAAAACACTATGTAATGCAATAGGGGTCGCTTGTAGTGTGGAATCCACACAGAATTAAAATCACCCAACTCAGTTCATCTCAGCAGTATAGAACCTTTCTTTTTTTTATATTAGGTGATTGTTTTGGTTTTCTGACCCACAGCTTTATGGTTTTGGTTCACTCTTGCTGCTCTTATCAGCCATATTTCTTTCCTTTTCATTTTTTAAAAAACTAACACTCTAGTTGTACCTCCGTTTTATTTAGCTATGTGATGAGTTGTTTGGTATGTGCTGCTTTGATTTTTGCTATATTAAGGGTATGAATCATTCCCTGGAAAGCCCATCTGTGTTTTCTAAATTTGTTAGACCTCATCACTTTTCTTCTGTTTTGATAAATCAGCTACATTGTTGTCACATCCGAGGGCAAAATCCCAGGAACGTCCAGTGTCGAGTTCTCTGAATAATAATTTAATTCAGCAAGTTTATTTTTTCCATGGTGACTCATGGTGATTGAAAGACTTTTAGGATTGGAAGCACTTCATATTCATCACAACAGAGTGAAGGTTGCATCTTTTATAAAAGTAAATGTTAAATTGGTGCTTCTGTTCACACTCAAATCAACATCAAATTTCTAGTTACCAGAGTTGAGACCATTTCATATGCATTAGAATGATGTAATAATTCAATGCTTTATCCAAAATAGAAAGGACAGGCTGGGGTGGCCTATAAGGTTCAGCCTGATGGATTTTACATTTCCATTTTCTACTTATTGTAAAATTCAGCTTTCTGAATGTACCTAAACCAAGAGGACATCAGGGAAAGCCTGCCTTGACTTTTCTGTGTCTATCTTGAAATACAGGAAATGACAGACAGACAGTGAGGAAAGGAGTTGTCCTACCTTAAGAGGTGGGTATAAAATAACAAGAGCGTCACAGAGCTGTCAGTCAGGCAGCAGTGAGAGAGACAGTGGAAAAAAGAGAGAGCTGGGTGTACTGTATATATCTGAGGCATAACCTGAGTTGGTGAGAAAACAAGACGTAGCGTCTACAGCCATGCTAGCACCTCTGGCACAGCAGGGCTTTGAGTTATTTGCAAACATCAGCATACTAACCACCTCACAGTGACACTGTTAACACGCTGATCTGTCGCAGGTATAATGCTTGCATGTTCACCATCTTAGTTTAGTGTGTTAGCATTGATAATATTAGTAATGTTGACTAGTCAACATCAAAACCAAACCACAGCTAAGGCTGAGGGGAATGTCATTCGTTTTGCAGCTATTTGATTACAAACCGAAGAACTGGACAAAATGAAAATTTGATCAGATGATAACACTTTGAATTTTGACCCGGCATGTAGTGTTTTCATGTAGGAGACTGGTGTTTGCATCCGGTCACAATCCTGCAAAAAACAAACATCATTTTTCTCTAACCTTACCCCTTACTGTATTGAATTGTACTAAACAGAACTGAAGTTGGAAAGGGATGTAAAAAATGACATCACTAAATATAATCCAGGTTTTGCAGAACTGTCTGATACTTATGTTCAAGTCTGGCGAAAAGGTTGGGCTAAAAACACATGAGTCTTTTCTGCAGTCCATCACAGACCAGACATTGGACAGCACATTTGGTCTCAGAATTGCACTGCGCTACTGGTGAGCTCCAGTGAGTGCTGTGACAGCCTAGATTGCTGGAAATTGCTTGCACAGGAACAATGTACCTGCATCGAAGTTGAAAAGGGCTTTCCGATGGTTCCAAATAAAAAATCTGTTTATGCTTGCTGTCCATTTTCAGCACAGGGAAATTTTCGTGTAGACTAAGTTTCAGTCAAGCAGATCTGTTATTACACAGCAATGACTACCTGCCATGTTTTTCTCCGCTGGCTTTTGCCACCTGAAGCTAGATAAGAGTTGCAACATGATAGTTGTGTTTGATGTTAGGGATAAAAAAAACAGTGGTGGGAGAGACACAAACATCTTCAAATCACTGCAGAACAGAATTCACACTGTGAAATACAATGTGTGGTACAAATTCTACTGAAAAATACAAGAACTAGAGAAAAGATGTTTCCAGATAAAAATCTTAATAATAAAATCCACTTTACTTTAGCACATCTGTCGCACTTTGATCTGCGCATCTATGTTTATGTTAGTGAAAGTCACTGCAAATAACCATCTGAAGTGTGCAGCTTCAGCAAACATTAAAGCATGCACTTCTGTCTATAACTGCAGGCCACACGTCTAACAACAGCAAATTCACATTTTAAAGCAGAGAAGAAGCATCAGAGTGATATATGGTGACCCAAGTTTATTTGAAGGCCACTTACAATTCCAGGCCAAACAGTCACATTTACTGTGCACTTTACAGGACAGTAGGACAACATCTGTGATTACCAGCACATCAACAATCCCCACAGCCACCCTGTGAAAGTCTGGAAATGAATTTACTGTCTCTGCAGTGACCACAGTTTGTCTATGTAAATATTCTGGTCTCCTACAGCCAGAAACATTGGGGAGAAGATTGTTCACACCTTTTTTTGTGGGAGAGGTAACACTAAGAGAGACAAAACACACTGAGACAATATACACCTGTTCCCTGCTCATACATTTCCATCCACACCATATATTTTTAGCTCAGCTGTGTACCAAATCAAAACATCTATTTTGTCTTTTTGGAAGGCCTGTCACAATGTTATCTGGCCCCACTCTGACAAGATCGACTGTCACCACTGTTGGCAGATGGTGAAATGTGGTTGGACGATTTGTTTTTAATTCAAAAAGGAGCAGACAGAAACTGGTGCTAAAACTAGCATGTTAGCAACAGTAAAGCAGCTGGAGAATGTGACTGTACAAACATAAAAATGTTTTGCAAATGTGTTCAAATCTCTGCTGAAAGGGGGAAATAAATCAAATCATTTTCATAAAAAGGTTTTAACACAAAATCAAAACTACATACAGATGACATTGCAGATTCAAGTCTTAGTGCTCTGGTTTGTCTTTGAAAAAGAAGATTGTTGTGCTACAAAATTCTTTTATGTTTCTGATTGCTCTTTTATTTATCAGCTCAATTTACAGAAATTTACATGCACTGGAGTATGCTGGTGATTTTAAATAATTTTATGTCAAAGCTTTTGTTGAACTGTTGTCGGGGGTCCAATATTTCTATAGGAGTCATTGTTTATCAGCATGAATACATTTCAGTGTGACAGTGTATGGTTATGGTTTCCCAGTTTCACATTTGCAGTTTCTAATTTTTCAGTTTGATCTTTTTTTTTTTTTTGGGCAGAGATAATAATGATTCTTACAAGAGGAAAAAGGTCAAACAGATAATGAATCCACCTTTCTCTTCTTATCTCTCTACCTTAGCTCTCTGTATCTCTCAAATTCAAATGTGCTCTACTGGCATATCCATAATTGAGTACGATATTCTCAAAACAGGTTGTTCAAGGTTTACAATGTGAGTGTGATTCACCACGCGAGGCATGAAAATGTGAAATGATTTGCTACATTACAACACTATACTGTGTGTACACAATATGAATCCACCAACCCTACAATATATACCATTATGAAATATAACGGTGGAGGAAGTATTCACATCCTTCACTTAAGTCAAGGTGGCAATGTAAGAATGTAAGGGAGCATCATTACAAGTAAAAAAATGGATTTCTGTATTAAGTGTTCTGAAGTATAATCAGAAAAATGTACTTAAAATACAAAAAAAAAAACGTTCTCAGTATGAAAGGTCACTTCCAGAATGTCATATTATATTATCATATTATATACATTTAATTAGTAGATTATTGTGATTGATGCATTAACAATTTTTTTTCACTGAAAAGAATGAAGGATGTTGTGAAGTAGAATTATAAAGTGGCGTGAACTGAAATATTCAAGTATAGTACAAGTAAGTAGAATATAGAATATCATGTGTCTCTTTAAATATGCTTTAGAGAACAAAGGTGAATGATGGTTGTGATTCGTGGCCAGACTGACCTCCTGAGAGGTCCTGGGCAAGGATTTGTTGTTGGGACCCTACTGAACACGGAAGTTTCATGTTGTAAATGAATGTAACTGGTTGCAGCTTTACAGTTCTCCTGTGATGTATGACACAACCTTTATATAGGTTTTGTGTGAGTAAATTACTTGACAGAAAAAAAAGGAAGGAACTTCACAGCAAATAAGCTCAGTGTAAACTAAAACTATTCAGGTGTTAAAACTAGATTTTGACACAGGATCTCTACAAGGCCGAGCAACAAGATGGAGGGAAAACCCGTCATGATTAATGTTGTATTTCGATGTCTCTTACAAATTTGTGCTGGAGACCCAAACTGTGTGGAGCAACGGGGGAAAAAAGTTTTGTTTATTTTTTTAACGTCAATATTAATGTATACGGGTGACGTAAAGAAAACATATTCAAATTGAAACAACGCGCGTCACCACACGACTGAAGAATTCCACGTTCTGTTTCATTGTTTCTTTCAGTTTTAGTGCTTTTTAAACAACTCCTGCCTCGTGACGTCACAATCGTTCTCTGCTGCGCTCGCGCTCCCTCCCTCTCCCTCTCCCTCTCTCTCTCTCTCGCGCTCCCTCACTCCGTGTGAAACAAAGTGTAGTGTCCGCGAGAGCCCGCAGGAAGCGAAAAGAGAGAAACCGGAGAAAGGACAGAATGGGGCGCCTGAACCCAGAACTACAGGAGGAATAATAACCCACTGAAGAGAGAAATAAAGAAGACTGAAGACGGAGAAGAAGACGGAGAAAGTCGCAGGGAAAACTTCAAAGGGGAAAACTGTTATAGACTCACACACGGCCACGTTTTAAAACATGGATACACTTTTCTCTGTATGCCTGGGACTCCTGTTTCTGTTTTCGACAGTCTCCGGTCAAATACCGACAGGTGAGTGTGGCCGGATGAAAAATGGGATAGTTTAGAGTGTTTTCCGTGTGGCGAGAGGAAAGTTTGGACGATATTTCCGTTTTCCCCATCTGCTTTGGCGTATGAATTCCTGACAGGTGTGTTTAGGTGTGGAAGAAAAGTTTAATCACTTTTGTGCTGTTTTTAAATACCCTCGCATGTGTGACGTGCACTTTCCGTGGGGTCTAGGCGCTTTTTTGTCACTGTTTAAAAGACGTGAAACGTTTCTTTCTTTGCATGAAAGTCGTATTTGAGCCTGTGCGAGATTGTCGGCTCTTGTTTGAATTCAGTCTGCTTGCCAGGTAGACTGCACTTACTTGCACAGATGACTAACACCGACCTAATGCTTGGGTTGTGAACTCCTATCCTAAAGATAGACAACGACAAAAAGTTGCAACATTTCTGGCTGGGTCTTCACATAGCATCACGGGACTCCAAGACACGAGATTTTCTGCTCAAATCTAGAAAAGCAGATCTGGTTTGAAGACCCAAAAACCCAAATCAGCGGCAGTCACTTGCAGCCACGGACACACGGGCTACAACTGGCAACATATATAGCTTTTATATTGGGTCACTGGGCAAGAACAGTCATGATAAGGAAGAGAGAGGGCAACATCGGTCACCGTTGAGCCGTGCAGCCTCATGAGCAGCTCACGAATGGAGAAAAAGTTACTGTGTGCATGAGATCACCCTCTAATAACTATTCTTTGCGTGTAGTGTCACGGTGAAGATCAATGTTATCTCTGTTTATTACAGTGATCTCGTACTTAATGTTTCCATCCTGTGGCTCTTTCGTGGTGTGGTGCGGCGATGTGCGGCATTCAGTAGAGTTAACCCCGATGTTTAGAGTACTTAAATGCGTGTAGGACTTTTTGTTATTTATGTCCAATAATCCTTGGTGTGTTAAAAGTCTTTTCTAGAAGACTGTTGCTCTTTTGTATGTTCAATGATCCGTTCGCTTCGCAAGCGCCGTGAGCTGTTCGCTCTCTGCAAACCAAATGATCCTCTCATACTCCAACTTTATTCTCGCTGCATTCAATAAAACCTAATGGTTGGGGATATAGCCTGTACGCCGACTGCCTGTTTGATGAAGGAAATGTTGTTCTTGTACCGTATGATTTAACTTGAGAAGAGAGATGCAGAGGACCAGTTACTTTTTCCATTTTATAACCCGGTTTCATCCCAGGTTAAACTGTACATCAGTGAAATCTGTAAAGATTTATGGTATCAGGTGGAATTTTATGGACTATCTGCAAGGTGCAGAGAGTGAAACCTAAACTCAGATAAGCACAGTCACTACATGCAACCGTGCATGTCACCATTGTTTTGTTTGGTAAATGAAATAATGAAAAGACCGTGACATTAAACTCTTCCGTATTTTTCTCGAGATGCGTGGAAACCCTGTTTGCTGTACTTAAGGTTGTTCCTCGACGCAAGTTTAAACAGTAACCCGCATCGGGAAGTGTGTCATTTGCTCCCTGGTCGTCCGTCCAGTCTGCAGAAACACGTATGCACTCCAGGAAGAAAAGGCTGCAACAGTGCTGCTGGGTGCACTCCGGGACGATGCTTTTGCAAAAAGTCGCCTAAACGAACTCGTCAAGGAAGTTGTTCTGTGGCAGGACCGATCGGACCTGGAGAAAACAGCGTCTTATATACTTCTATATTTTCCGCAGCTGTCGGTCTCGAGCAAACTCTCCCTACCTGTGTGTCTGTCTGCGTGGCTGCTGTGCGTTTTGTTTCCGCATTCAGCTGCTGTTTGACTCTGAACTCCAGCACAGAGCGAGAGAGACAGAGAGGGACTCGTAGAGCTGTTTGAAAGCTGACCTCCAAAAATCACACTAAAACCATATAAGGCTGTAATAAAGGACACATCACGCTCCATTTAAGGGCTGGAAACAACCAGAAATAGTATAACAATGTCGTTTTCTGCTCCAGTCTTCGCTTAGGCCTGTTAATGATTTGCATAGAAATGACACATTAATTACCACTTCATCTGTGAGCGTTTTATTGCCCCCTCTTCCACAACCCGCCCCACTCCTGTACCCCCCCCCCCTTTCCCTCCCTTGTGGCCATTTGGTGTCCTATGGGTAACAAATGTGTGGAATTTCTTTGAGGCCTCTTTGGGAATTTGAGTGCTGTTAATTTGCAAGTAAATACTAGTGACTAGATGCTGCTTTACACACACTGGGTGGTGGGCTATCATTAGTTTGGGAATGCGGTTAAAAAAGAGAGACCTTTAAGTTGGTTGTGTTGTGGAATAAAATAAAAAGTATATATATTTTAAAAACAAGCTACAATAATAATTTTTTTTTTATCACGAAACGAAGTAATTGCAATGAAGGGAGCCAGTTTCTAGGAATTAGCATGTAATTGTCATGTCCTTTTCTGTATGTTTTGTGAATCCTAATTGATGAAAAATTACAGAGCTTAAGAGGACAACTTGTCACTTATCGCACAGTCACAAAAAGACCTCATAGTGCAGAGAGATTGCAGGGTATGCTAGATTTTTATAGGTCAGTACAGTCATTCCTATTCCTGACAGCACTTTTATTCAATAATTTCAATAAAATGTGTAACTGATGAGGCTGATAGGGTTAATAGGCGGATCATTAATACAGCCAGTGTGATGTGTCACTGAGAAAAAGTGGCAATTGTTAGATCAGAAGCCGATAATGAAAGAAATCACAGAGAATCACAGGCGAGATGTGTGTTTCCATGCAGCATCAGTTCCCGTTTCACTGGGAAATGACGGACAAGGACAAAAAAATCAGTTGCAAGGACATAAGACTGTCCATCATGTCTTGTCAAAGTCATTTTGAGTTTGTGTTAATGTGTCTTTTCTCTAAATCTGTCTCATTTCTGCCGTTATCTTCTAGTTTCCCATTTAGAAAGTTAAACTATAAATTACGGCATTTATGCAAATTCATCTCTCTCTTGTCTCTTCTTATCATGCTGTTTTGTGGCAGTTTTGTTTTGGCTTATCACTTACAAAGTCTGTGTAACAAATGTGAACGAGCATGCGTCCTGTTGCCTTTACGAAATCAGTAACTGACTTTATGTTAATTTGAAAACTTTCTAAATCTGTCTCCTCTCTGATCGAGTTGTGACACAGATTCCTAGCGTCTTTAATCTTAATGAAGTGAAATAATTGTTTTCCATTAGTGTCTCCAGACGAATTAGAGGGCTGCCGCTGCTACTGAACGCCACATCTGAGCTGGTTTAATTATAATTGTAAATTATTTTAGTATTTTGAACATTAGAACCAAGTTGGTTTAATTATAATTACTTTTCTGCTCCATTTGGAAGATGAAATAAAATTGTCTGTTTTCCCGGAGAAAGGCGAGAGAAGGAGTGATAGTGAAAAAGAGGAGAAGGGGAGGGGAAAGAAAACATGAAATGCAACCATTGGTTTTTGGCCGTGGGCATGTCCTCCACTCAAGAGACTGTGAAAACGGCAGGAGGGAGTGTGTGTGTGTGTGTGTGTGTGTGTGTGTGTGTGTGTGTGTGTGTGTGTACATGTAGTGTGTCAATTCATGTGTTGTCACTTAAAGAGAAAGAGGGCGGCCGATGCTTTTAAGCCCTCCGGAGTACAGTGGTACACAGACGAACATGTGAAATGTTTGCCTCTCATTTAGATTCACGTGAAAATGCCTCATTCTACTCATGCCATGTAAAATGGCGCCAAATCAAAGGATTTCAATTTAGTGATAGATTCAGAAGAACCCATCTCTTTGAAAGTACTGGCTCAGTTCTTCAGCTGTTTGGGGATGAATTCTGCGCGCACACAAGCGTGTGTGTAAAATGTAATTAATCTGTTGAGAGAATTCATTAGCTAATCCCTCATTAGCATGTGTGCATGTGTTTGTGTAAGAAAGAATTTGAGGGTTTCTGTTGAAAAATGGATTAGCGACACGCAGTGACAGTGCAACCTTCCAGCCTCTTGCTGTTGTCAGAGAGTTGAGAGAAGCGAGGGAAACTGAGAACATGATGTGATTGACACAAGTTGTGATTCAGGTTTCCATTCACCACACTGTGAGAAAAATGTATATACTACATAGGTCCCCAGCGTCCAAGGTACTACAGGGCCCCCTGCCAGCAACCAGATATGTTTTTATTAAAATATGCCACACGTTTTTTTTTTTTTCAGATTTATGGAATTTTGTCATCAATTAGTATCTGTTTCTGTGACCATAGTCGAAAGAACACAACAAGGGGACATAATTAAATGATCACCAGTGACGCTGATAAATCACAGCATTTCCTTGTTGATTTTTAGCCCCCCCAATGAGTGGCAACACTGCTTCCTTTCTACTTTACTGTGTTTGGAAAAGTACATTTTGAGAATCAGCTCTGTATTGGTTACAAAGCTTTATCCAAATGCACTTTTCTCAGTGCTGTAAAGTTGAAATTGCACTATGTTGTGACTCTGTGGGTGGTGGAAATAACACTTTTTTGGGCTCAGCACATGGACCAGAAAGATGTGCTTTTGTTTTGCATACTGATTTAATTGCTGCTTCCCCAAAAAGATGGTATTTGTGATTTCCTAATTAATTAATCTTGTCTCCTCTGAGCCACAAGCACCCTGGTAGTGTTCATCAGCCACTATGGCGACAGAGTGGGAGAAACTAGCCTCTGGTTTGGACTCAAACATCTTGTTGCATTTAGATATACCCCAAACACCTCCACTCTTTTTGTTATTTATTGTAAATTTTATATTATACTTAAGCCAATATACAGTATTCCTCGTGGATTTCTGGTGTGTCAGGTATGTAATGCACAAATTCAAAACCTACAAAAAAAAAAAGAGGTAGATGGGAATATAGCTAATGATATGGGTGGGATTAACCTTAAGATACTGGCACGTGATGTGTGTGAATCATTAGCCGGCAAGCAGGAAGTGAACCAGGAAGGTGGGATAGTCCCACTGGAAATGAAGGAAGGCAGCACATCCAAAACAAATCCCAAATCCCTGAAATATCACATCCCTGATGAATGATGGTATTAGTCCAGTATCATCAATCTCTGCTCTGCCCTGTTTGGCTCTGGTCACAGCTGTCAGTACAAGAGGGCCTTGAAACACACTGCTGCCTCACATACACACTCATACACATGCACACACACTCTTACACACACGGCTGGCTAATGACAGATTAAGTAATCAACACTCTCAGCTGATTAATTACATTAGAGTGTGCGCACACACACACACACACACACACACACACACACACACACACACACACACATTCTTTGCCTCACACTCACACAGACACAGATGTGAGCAGCCCCAGCACCAGTTGTGTAGTCTTGTATGTGGTGATAATGATGTATATAATGGAGACATGCCTGATGTGTGTGCATGTGTGGAAGGGAGAGAGAGAGAGAGATTGAGGGAAGCAGGCAGGTGACGACAGTCATGGGAAAATTATTATTTTTAGGGTTGCCAGGAGGGCTAGGTGAAGCAGAGGGTAAAGGCTGAGGTCGGGCATGTGTTGGTTAAAGGTTTGTGTTAGAGAAGCAAGTCAACAGATTGTCTATGGCACTTTTTCACTACCAATTTGTGTGCATTTGTGCTACATGAGAGGTTTAGTTTATTATTGTGTTTGTTTTTATTTCAGATAATTAC
This sequence comes from Toxotes lorentzi, assembly GCA_037833715.1. Classification (NCBI taxonomy): domain Eukaryota; kingdom Metazoa; phylum Chordata; class Actinopteri; family Toxotidae; genus Toxotes; species Toxotes lorentzi. The sequence continues at coordinate 5,281,285 of JBBMJY010000011.1, forward strand.
TCAGCTTTACTGGCTTTTGGTTTATTTTTCTTGCCACTGAGCTGTGTATATATTAAGTCTAGGCAATCCTTGTTTCATTTAAGGAGACTTCTCAAATGTCTCAAATGCACTGTATTTTACTAGATCATGACTATCGATAAAAAAGTTAGAAAACATTTTTTTTGCCACAATCTTTATTCTTGCTAGTGACCTTTAGAAAACAACCACACTGAGTACTTTACCTTCAAGCTAAACAGCTTCATATTTTTACCAGTAATGCTTGAAATTTAATATCCCATATACAGAAGACGCATGTGATACATTAAAAACAATTATTTTTCAAGTGGGACTACACTTTTTTTTTTTTTTAAAAGCATAGAAACATACACTACAAAGAATCTCAACACTTTGTCTAAATAAAGACAGTCTAAAATTGGCAAATTTATTATTTAAATCAGAAACTGATCAAAGAATAAGAAAAGATGAGTAAATCAAAAGCAAGCATTTGATGCTGCTCCAGCTTATGATACCTGACATCTTTTGATAGATGCTGTGGACACATTTATTTTGGTTCCAAAATAAATATGGAGGTTTGACACCCAGCCCTATGCAAAAGTTAAACATTGTGGATGAGACTATGTAATTTGTGTAATTGTTAAGTGCACTTACTCTTTTGGATCCACAGAGGGATACGCTGACTCTCACTGCATCTCTTGTGTATGTGTATGTGTTGGTCTGTGCATGCTTTCCAATCTAATTCTGTCTTATTATTCTTTGCTTTGCTTCTGTTGGACGCAGCTCACATGGGGCGCGCTGAGAAGGGTGAGTTATGACTGGCCAGCCAAGAGCTGAGCTTCATCTGTCACCGTCATCATCCTCGTCGTAGCCTTTGGTGTTGTCGTAATTAACCCCCGTGTCTTCACCTTAACTTAAGGTTCATTTTTCAATGTAGACCTCTGTTGTAGTGATCTAATTGTTAGTTTCATCCGTAGCCATCCCATCTTTTAACTGATGTGTCTTTACTAACCATCCCATTTTGACTTCATGCTCATTTAATTGTGGTTTCTGTAATTATAAGCAATCACACCTTGATACACCACTACAACATCTTTTTTGGAATATTACTTACACATGAGTGTGCAGCAAAATTCAAACATCATGAACTATTTAATTCAGTGTTGAAATAGTTTCAGGTCTTTCAGGTCAGTTTGCTTCCCAGAAATAATTTCTTCAATGGCAAACTTCAATTGAATTGATGAAATATTTGAAGCTCTCTAGTGCTGGTTTGCTGTTGTCTGTCTTTGTGACTCTTCCAGCCTGGCAGTCAGTTAATCTATTTGCCATTTGTCTTTGTGTTTCCCTTCCTGTCTCTGTCTGTCTCTGTCTCTGTCTGTCTGTGTGTAGTTAGACAGCTGTTGGGAGGTTTGAAGTTTCCAGGTGCTGTTTGTTTAGTTGAGCCTGGCCTTTAATAAAGGAACTCTGAGCAACTTTGTTGCTTCGGTAGCCAAATACATCTTCTCTTCACATAAGTATCCACTTAAGCCACCATGCATCCTCTCACACGTATGCTCTATCTTTATTACTCTGTCTTTCTCTCTTTCACACACACAAGCATTCCAGGTGGCTGGTTGTTAATGAGGGAGTTGTTTTTTTTGTTGTGAAAGTGACAGGTTAGTAAAATACACCACAGACGCTTCACACAGCCGAGACAGACAGGGAGATTTCTGTGTAACTGTACAGTTTGGTATCCCATAAGGCTTTGCTGTGACAAAATCAAAGCAAATATAGTGTTTATACGTTATTTACAAAAATCAAAGGAAATAAAAATACTCAATTCCTTTTACACAAGGTCATGTTCTGGTTAATCCTTAAAAACTGGAAGAAGCAGCTCCGATTTTTTTTCTACATTTCTATTTTGTGTGTGTGGGAGTCAGACATAGGATTTGGACTGCTATGCTTGAAAACACTAATGATTTGATACAGAAATAATAGAGACCTAATGAAAGCCCAGTGGGGCAGAAATACTGTCAGTTCATATTAAGCAGGACAGGTTCTTGATAATGGTTTTGACAAGTTCTACGTCTTCTCTCACTAATCTCAGCAGATTTCACTCAACTCAGTCCCTGAGACAAAATTTGTTTGTAACTACTTTGATGGCTTTGCTAGTTCACAGGAAATTAACAAAGGTATAGTGTTTAGATTTAGCTTATCTTTCTATAAATTAAATATATAACTTTAATTGAAACCCCTTAAAACACCAAGCCTGTAATTCTCTCGTGACTCCAAACAAGGGTGGAGATCCACCATCTTGTTTTGACGGCTTAACAACCTCCATATCAAGTGAAGTTCTCGGTTTCCATCCCCAGGGTAAATCCTACTGAGCTTCACTCAGAGACAATATAGAGATGTTCTTTGTTCTTTACTTTACTTTGGGCAGTGGTTTTATTTGCATGTTGAGTAAATGTGACAACCAATCTGGAGCTGCTCTCACACATGCACTGCAACCCTGAACTTTTCTAGACCTTGTATGTGTGAATGCAAATGTCCAAATCAGTTGAACTGTGTAAGGTCCTATTGAGCCATTGAGTGGGTGTGTTGATGACGTTTCTATCCTGCATCCTGCACGCTCTACGTTGGCACCACCCTTCACCTAAACCAAATGGAGTATTTCCAGTTGGTGTGAACACACAATGACAATCCACGGCTGCGTGCTGCATGTTGCAAGGGCAACTCCGGACATTGTCCGGAGTTTATATGTGAAAACGGCTTCTGTGTGTGTGTTTGTGGGTCTGCCTATACATGTGTATGTGGTATTGAGCTTCTTTGTGTTAGCTCTCTGGTGGACTGGATATACAGTATTCCTGCCCAAAGGGCTTGTGTGTTTGTGTCTGTGTGTAGCTATGGGCAGTGGCTGAAGTGGTTTACATTAGTACAGTTAAGAAGACATCTGTCATGAAGCTGCAACACACACACACACACACACACACACACACACACACACACACACACACACACACACACACACACACACACAAACAC
>JBBMJY010000011.1:5284402-5298774 GCA_037833715.1 Toxotes lorentzi
ATGTGTCGAGAAAGCGGCAACACACACACACACACACACACACACACACACACACACACACACACACACACACACACACACACACACAGAAGTAGCCATAAGCAATCCATGAGCAGTATACCATAGAAAGTCTCATTCCTGATCTCTGTGTGTAGCCTCATGATAAAATCCCAGAAGACATTCTGCTGCAGTCAGCCCTGTATGTATATACTGATATCAAAAAGACAGGGACACTATTTTTACTTGCCTTACATTCCTTTCTGATAACTCTCCTCTGCTCTTTAAGCTGATTTCTGTAGAAAGCTTTCGAGAAATATAAACCCCCACCCCTGTGTGTGTGTGTGTGAGAATCAGGGGCTTACAGACAGATGACCAGTCCATTAAGATTATCATCTCCATCCCTGACTATATATCTTCACATCACCACGGTGCTGGTCTCCTGTCTGTCTGTGTGAGCAGATTTAAATCTTCTATCAGATATTCCCGAGCTATCTTTTCCCTCTAATTGATGTTACACAGTGTTTTTTTATCTGTCTGTCTGCCATCCTAAGCTCTGTCCGTCTGTCTGCCTGCCAGCCAGCCGGCGCGTGTCCCTCCTGTCTGCCGATGACTAGATGACTGCAGACACATGGTCAGTCTGACAGCGATCGCGAACATGTATACGCACCTACAGTCAATCACTCCAACAGACAGGCTGTGTGTGGGAGTTTGGAGACAGACATTTAAATGTTGAACATCTGTCTGTCTGTCAGTTTTCTGCTTGGTCCGTCTCAGCCTTGATATCTGAAGCACTGAGATAATGTGATATATAAGAAGTTCAGTGCTTTAGTAGCACGTTTAACAGACACATCAGAGTGCTTACAGGAAATATATTCAGTAAATATAATGCTGTATATCATGTTGTCTTAATTGTCAGTTCACACAACGGTATTTGTATGAATATGTAAGTAGCTAGTTAATATATGAGGATAATTAACCTTTGACATAATTCAGTGTCCAACAATATTTAACTTGCCACTTTACGGGTAGAGATATTTTGTGGACAGCTAATCCCAAGGACACACAAGTCAGTTCAAATGAAAGTGATTAAGTCAGCTAAGGAGATGATAGATCACCAATTAACTGACACAAATTTGATTATTGAGTAATCGCTTAAGTAATTTACGAGGCCAAGTTATTCCACCGCCTTAACTGCCTGTTAATTATTGTAACCACGATAACAAAGGTCACCCAACCTTAATGACGTACTAACTTTAACCCAAACCACGACCCTTCCCGAAACCTGACCAAGTTGTTTTTGTGCCTAAACCTAACCAAACCCTGTGTTTAAATTGTAACCATGACAACAAAGGTCTGGTACGCCTGGCGCAGTAAGGGCACTATTTCATGAGATGCTCCAATGGGTCGCCTCAGAGGGTATGGACAGACAGCCTATGTGGTCCCTCTGCTTGGAGGACTTGTTGTCTCTTCCACTGGAGTCACATTTGAAAGGGATCTCCTCATGGCCAGTACAAAGAGGAGGACTGATTACAGCCACCAAAAACTCTTTGACGTGTTCACATGAGCGTGTGAAGATTCTGTTAAGACAGACTTGAAAAATGTGAGCCCATCCTTTTCCATTATGCCCTTGTTGTCTCCAATGGGACATTATAACTGAACTGCATACTTCCTCAGGGATTAAGAAGAGGTCACAAATGATATGTAACCTACATCAAATTTAAAATATACAACCACCAACAGCTTAAACTTGCAGAGGGGCCAGTGCTGCCTACTGATCTGCAGCCTTTCAGATTTATTTCTATGCATTCATGAAACTAAACAATAGTTTTTCCACGGTTTCCATAGATTGTAGGGTTAGAGCACCTACTGAGACCATAACTCCCCAAGGCACTTGTGCTTTAAAGTGAGCAGGACTGAATAAATGCTTGTGGGAAGCCCTGACCGTGAATACTGCCCCGATTAGAAAACTGCAAAGTTGTGTGAACGGCGCAAACAGTGTGTCCTTCCCACTGGAAGTGATAAGAAATCAGTGCAGTGAAATTCTCGGCAGACTTTCAGCTGTACAGCAACATGTGGACCAAGAAGAGCCCCGAAATAGGACGTGTGATGTTTACTTTAGCCCTGAGATTCTGAAGGTGAAGATGTTTGATTTTTCTTAAAGGTGATACTACACACACCCTTATGCACACACACTCCGCAGCGATGTTGATACTATGCAGACTACACTGTGTCTGCTGGAGTCGAGAAAAACTCTCCTCTGCTCTCCTTTCCTTTTCTCTAAACATATCCAAGTACGACTCCCTCCTCTTCTCCCCTCCAAACTTCTCCTAACGGTTATTTTATCTCACTCCCCCCTTCTTGTCCCCATCCCTTGCTTCCCTTGGAATTTATGGCCCACTAACCTAAACAAAGCAACACAACGTTTATCAAACCCTCCCCCCCTCTCATGTACTCCTCATTCTCCCTCTTTCTCCCTTCTCGTCCTCCTCATCCCACACTCCCCACCTCCACTCACTGCCCCTTCTTTCCCCTTTTCCCTCCCACCTCCTCTCCTCCCTGTTTCTCCAGTTTCCGTGTTTCTCCCACAACAAGAGCAAGGGTGGGACTTTGTGCTCCCAAATCCAGACTGAATGGTGTTGTATTACAGGGATAAAGTGTGGGGATTCTGTTTAAGGTGGAAATTGTAATTGTAAAGGGAGTTATTTTCAGAGCAACATAGGAGCAACTTGGGGAAAACAGTACAACAAGACTTATCAAGACTGGACAATGAACCACATTTATGAAATTCCCAATATAATAAATCTCTTACTGACCTACGTTTACACAGATCAAATCTTTGTTAAATGTCTAAGAAATGAGAATAGATACAACAACCAAGTTCAACCAATCAATCAGTGCCCATCATGAGTTCCAAAACCCCAAGGCTGCATCTTTAAAGTGCTTGTTTTGCCCAGACAACAGCCCAAACCCAAACCTATTTAGAATGATATTAAACAGAGAAAAGGTTTGGCATTTTTGCTTGAATCATTTCAATAATTTCCCAAACTACTTATCTTTTAAACAGATTATTGTGACATTTAACTGGTTGATCTAATAATTTATCCCATTACAGTTTTTAATAAATCCATATTACAAGATTTCATGCAAAGCAGAATGACCCACACACTCTCAGAGGGAGGATGAAAATATTCACTCTGTATCTGATGCAATACTTTAATGAAAGTCTGCTCAAACAAGAGCAAAATTACACAATGAATGAAAACAACCCAATTACCGTAACTAGGGGTGTTGTAATTTACATCAAACAATGCCAGTTGATGTCAGTTAACAAAGCTGCCAAACAAAACAATCATGTGTTTTTTAATCTGATATTTCAAAAAGTGAAGAACAAATTCTTCTCAACTCTGCCACGCTCTCACCCCCTCCTGCCTCATGTCAAGGTCTCTCTCTCTCTCTCTCTCTCTCTCTCTGTCTGTCTTTTTCTCTGTCTCGCTATCTCTCTCACCCACTTTCTGGAATGCTTTTGTTAGTGTTTTCTCTCTGCTCTGTTTTCAGTTCAGCCAGATTTACTCTGACTCACAGACACACACACCCACATACAGACACACTAACACCCCCACCCCCCACCCCACCAAATATAAGTCTTTGTAGAAGAAACTGTCTCTTTGTATTAAGTGGCTAGGTTAACTGTCACCATGTCTATATTGGGCCAAAGGTAAATAAAGTGTATGTGTGTGTGTGTGTGTGTGTGTGTGTGTGTGTGTGTGTGTGTGTATTAGTGTGTGTGAGCCAAGCGAGCTGTCTTGTTGGAGTAACGGTTAGCAGATACAGTGCTACCTCCCCATGACATAAACTGTCTCTTACACTCAACCTCACACACGCAGACACACACACACATGCACACAACACTGCTTTAACACACAGCGTCGCTCTGTCTTGTTGGGTTAGTCCCTCATTACAAAGTGAGCTATGTGAAGTTAAGTACAGGTTTGAAGCAGAACTGCTGCAGTCTGTGTTTACAGTCGGACTCACAAGACAAGAGTTTGAAATGATTTATGTCAAATTTAAGTTTATTTGTTATTATGTGGGAGGCTCCCGCTGCTTGTCCTGCTACATACTGTTTTGAGGTCCCAGAGCGATTTGCAAGCACAACTTACACGTAACAGTCTCACAAACATTTGTCACTCGTAAATTGCAGATAAATTAGCAAGTCCTACAGGGCTGTTGTATACTCATGAATTAGTCACATCAGATTACTGATGTAGTTGTCTGTTAGTAGAAGCAAAAAATACATTTCACTGAGATCCCTTTGATGATGTGATTAGCTAAGAAGGAAACTAAGAAAAAGGAAAGAGAGGAGTTTAAAGTTTTTTGGAGTTTGGATGCAGTCATTGAAATCCGTAAGAACCATTGTGCGCAGTTTCCTATTTGACACATAAACAGCATTTTCTTATGCATGAAGTGGCATCAGTAACCACTGCTTATAGTGCTAAGAACTCTGACCTTGAGGAAAGCGCTTAACCTCTTACTGATCTAGTGGCCACCAGTAGAAAACTGTGGTTACAAGAGAGCAGCTCCCATGTGAATGTACAGCAGCACGGCAAGAAAACCGCTCAACACAACTGTTCCCTGGATAAATAAAGGTTAAAGTCAAGCCATGAGCTCACTCTGCCTCTCTTTCTGCTGTTTGCTCTGGTACCACACCTCCCCCCTCACACTCACACTCCAGAGGCTCACATACCTCTGGACGGAGAGAGAGCGAGTCAGCCACATGTGGTTTCGGTTAGCCACACTTTCCCCTCACACTGGCCCCAAACTAACCACTTCTACTTTACCATGGTCAAGTACATGTGTATATCTCCCATTCGGCGTATGCTGCTGTGTGTTTGCCTGTAAATGTGCCTGTCTGTACACGTGTCCGTGTTTAGTGTGTGTGTGTGTGTGTGTGTGTGTGTGTGTGTGTGTGTGTGTGTGTGTGTGTGTGTGTGTGTGTGAGAATGCATGTCCCAGCCCGAGGCAGAGTCGAGTAGAACAGTGAATCAAGGTTAGTGGTCCAAAGAGAGCAAGGGAGATTGAAAGAGGGGGAGAGAGAGAGACTTTAATCGAGGCAGCAGCAGTGGTAGAAGGAGTGAAAGAGGAGATGGAGAGTGAGTTTAGTGAGTTCACATCTAACTGCGTGTATGAACTACACATAATTATTTCATGGTGGTGATGATGTCGAGCTGTTGATGTTAAAGCCTATCAAGGTGGACTTAATAAAACAGGTCACGGCAAGGATTTTATTTCATGTAAGCGTACAGTGTAGTAATCTGCTATTATAGGGTCTGTCTAGTGTTGCTGATAATAGGATACGGTCTCAAGTACAATTGGTGGTGGCGGTGGTGTTAGAATTGTTTGGAAGTACTTGAGATTTTATTGAATTACATGCGGACCCATAATGACATGGATGGAGCACTACTCTTAATTCAAAACATCTTGTATTTCACCAGTGTTTGTGCCTATAAAGTGGCACAAGGGCAGAGATAAGGCTGAATGTGTTGAGGGTTGAAATGACTTTGTATGTGATAATGCAAGTTGTTGATGAGTTGTTGTTGTTTTATCAACAGCTCTGCTGACATAATATAAGGAAGTGGACGCTGTTCTTTGTTCTTTGGTTTGTTATTTTACTTCACTCCCTCAAAGATGCCAGATTTCATTAGTCATACTGAGCATTTCCAAGAGACCAAGCTTCATAATATTTTGTTTGCTGTGTTTTTGTTGTTTTTTGTTTTTACAAAGTTGTGACTTTCTGTACTGAAAGGCTTTTGAGAGCTTTTGAGAGCTTTTGGTGGCTATATGAAGACAAAAACACACACATTGTACACACAGATACAAAACACAGAAAGATGTAAAAAAAATTTTGTCTTAAGATTGTAAATGGAATTAGATTTAGTACTGATTTGCACAGATTAATTAAAATTATGGATCCTCGGTGGGTCGGTCATTACAAATTCATGTTCTGGAGCTGAACATTGTTCAGACCCATGCAACATTATATTACATTCTCAAAATTTTCAAAGATACCAAATATGTCAGGCTGAATTTTGGGGAAATGCATAAAATATATACTGTACATGCATAAATTTATGCACAAATCATGCCGAATAGTTCTATTTGATGGAATGGGTTTGAATATTTTACTCAGTCTAATCATCAAAGAGCTTTGATGAAGACTTGGAGTGAGTCGATACAGAATATAGATATGTCGAATACTGTAAAATAAGATTTTTACCACCTTGAAGCTACTTATGGGGGAAAAGGGAAAACTGCAAGTGAAGGGGTTAAGTGGATCACCGAATTTGTCACTGTAAAATAAGTTGTTTGATCTATAGTCATTGTTTGAAGGATGTTTATGAGCCAGAGAAAGATACTCAACATGTAGCTCTGTCTCTTGGGATTCCCGAGAACATGAGTCACATAAATCATATTGCCTGTTTTTCTTAAAACCAGAGAAAAATCCACAGCCTAATGTTGCTTGCAACCAACGCATCCTAGAACAGTGCAAAACCTCCACCTACTTGTGAACAATTTAGAAAGCCAAACTCTTTCTAAATGACACTGTGAACAAAGAGTGAGCTTGACAGAAGACTAAGTTTTTTATTTCTATTCTCTCTGTGGCTGTTTCGACAAACATCCTCTGTTCTGACATGTTCAGTGAATTGTAAATCATTTTTCTTGGCTGCTGTGAAATCAGTTGGTGCATCATTACAGTATAATGAAGCACGGTTTAACACACTTAAGCTTAATCTATCTTGGGACCATGATACAATTTTTCTTTTTTTTTTTCTGGCTCTTCCAGTAAGATAATTTAGAAAGCTTTCCCGGTTGTTACAGCTATCTTTTAATGTTTGTTTTCAAGAATAATTTGTAGACTTGAGAAATCACCTAGAGTAGAGTTTTTATCTGTCTTTTTATCTGTAAACAGTGTGCACAGAATGTGTCAATGTGAAATTGATTTATTTTAGGATTTGACCATGACCTGTGGGAGTTAAATTCTTGTTGCCGTGTATCAGATGATGTTAAAACTGTGAGCCCTGTGCATGGGAATTGAATTCAGTGATGAGGTCTCTGTTAAACCACATTGCTAACAACCAGGACTGTATTGCTGCCAGTCTGTTTTCATGGCTATTAGCTTTTCAAAGTTGCAATTCCTTACGATTTTACAGTTTGTTAAGATATGAAGCCACCCATACTTAAGAGATGGCATGGCTAACAGATGTACAGAGATATATTTTTGGATTTGATGTATAAATACAGTAGGAAAAAAAGTTGTGTGAGTGTTACTGTCACCATTATTTGGTCTTATATCTTAACATTTCCTCTCAATAGACTGTAGACATAGATAGGAAAACAGTTTGTTTTGTGGCATTGTTTCTTCAACACAGAGTAGAACAAAGCCGAATTTAAGAAAGTAGAACCAAAAAGAGCAGTCTGACGTAGATGGCTTATAACCATGATAAGAAGCTATTTCAATGTGCGTTACAGGCCCCAACCTGAGTGGCACAGGCTTGGACTGTAATCCTTTACGAAATGGAGGAGAATGAAAAGGGAGTAAATGATACAGAAGTGGGAAGGGAAAAGTGTGTGGGAGAAGGAGCAAGAGCTGTTTGAAGTGTGATAAGGAACTACGCAAGAACAGCACAGACCAGAGCAGACTGACACAACAAACACTTGCAGCTGCACTCTTTCATTCCTTACCTCCTCCATATCTGCTGATAACAACAGAGGAGCGAGACAGAGGGAGGGACTGAAAGTTATGCTGGTTTGATAGGATGCAGGGCTTGGGTTTTCTTTGTCTGATCTTGCTCTTTAAGGCGAGTTTTTCCTCCTCATAAATCTGTGTCCTGTTTGGGTTAAATGCCCAAAAAATATTCACTGCTACCATGTGGAAAAGAGACCAGAATGCATTGCATGCTTTTTCGTTTGGAGCCATAGTTAGGCTATGACTCTGACCTGCACAAGGAGGACAAATACAAGTTGTTAACCTGAATTCACACAGATGGAGACTTGAGAACTGGACTTTGTTCTTTGTTCTCGTGAGTGTGTTTGTTTACATTGCTAACTGGCTGGAATCCTGTGCAGAGATTAGTTTGGTTTCTACTCTGAAATCAGTCTGTTTGTCTTTCAGGGGCCTGATTCTGTTTCACATTCTTCAGCATTTCGTTTGGAGCTGTTTAGATTTAACCAGGGAGATGTAGTGAAGGGTAAAACCACTTTACTTCAGTCAGTCAGTCAGGCCACTTAGTTTTCACGTGACCCACCTTTTAAAGCTGACATAAAATGCAGATTCATGGTTTATGTCATATTTGTCCAGTTGTAAGAGCCATGTGGAGAGACGCAGGCTGCCTTTAGATGTGTAATCAATTGTTATGAAAAAGAAATTGAAACGTCCTCCTACCTCTTTTCTGCACATCTCCTCTCTTTCTTCTTCTCCTATATGCCCTCTTTTTTCCTCTATGTTCTGTTGCTCATTATGCCGATCACTCAGCTTTCACTGACACACACTAGTCACACTTCATTACTGACCGTATACACACACAAATACACACAGCTTTCAGCATCATTCCTTCATGTGGCGTGGACGGATGTGGACGCTCACTAGTATTGGTGTGTAAGAGAGAAAGCAACTGAGTGAAACATGATTTTAATGTTTATTAGTTAACTGGACAACAAACTGTGTATTAGTTTGTGTACTTTGAGCACGAGCTAACGTGACAGACAAAATGTAGTCCATCATCATCAAAAGCAAATTTAGAAATTTAATCATCCTCACCAGTGGTGCAAAAACATGTACATCAAGTACTGTGTTTAACTGTTTATTTGAGGTACTTGTAGATGAAAGATTTTACTTATATATATATATATATATATGTATATTTATATTCATACTTTTTAATATATTTTTCATAATAGATTTATGCAGTGATTCTTTTTTAATTAATTGTTTAGACAATTAAATTTCAAAAAAATCGTGAAAAAGTGCCCATCACTGTTTCTCAGAGCCCAAGGTGATCTCTCAGATGTCTTATTTTGTCTGACCAAAAGTCTAAAGCCCGAAGATATTCAGTGTACAATGATATACAGCTAAGAAAAGCAGTACATTTTCACATTTGATGAGCTGTAACCTGTAAATGTTTGCCATTCTGAACACATCTTCTACCACTAGTCCACACGACCAACCGTTCTGATTAAAAGTCATGTGTACCAAAAATCTTGCACAACTCTTGGGACTTATCTGATTAAATATCTGATGAGCAATGACAATAAAACTGAACCACTAAATTCCTCATGTAAGAGTAAGTCACCATAAGGATTTGAGTTTATGTGTGAAGTGGTTGTGTGTGTGTGTGACTAATGACGGGTGAGTCGTGTTGAGTAATGCATGGTGTATGCTGATGTGATTCCTACTGGCAGATCCAGGAGCTAAGGCTAGAAAGAGTGTGTGTGTGTGTGTGTGCACACATGCATTTATGATAGGTAGTTAATGATACCAATGTGTCTGTCCATTTGTAGATGTTTCCACGCGTGCACACTGACCACAGGCCTGACAGGCAGGTCTTAATTAGTTGCCACGGCTACCGATGATGCGTCCTGACAGTAACTGTGGTGATGACAGAATCTCCTGCCTCGGAGCAGAGAGGCATGCTGGGATTGACACAGGGTCCACTCAGTCATCTGTGTGTGTATTTGGTGTTTGTGTGTGTGTATGTGTATATGTGTGTAAAAGTTTAGATTGAAGAAAATGAGACAGTTTGTCAGTCATGCCAGTCACTTCCTTGTTTGTCGGTCAGTCAAATTAGTCAGAGGGAGACAAAACACACACTCATACACACACTTTTTGTGTGGTAAACACAGTGAAACTAGGAAATTGCCTGGTGATTTCCTGTCTGTAGGTGCGAAGATGGAATGACTTCAATCATCACTATATTCTTCCCTCTCCTCGCCCACTCTATTGGTAACCCTCTCCACCTCATTCCTCTTTTCCTTTATTCATCCCGGGAGGCAGCAGGAGGCCAGAGAGAGCGAATATTATGAAATGTTTAGACGGCATGTCACAACACATCCACAGAGGGATGGTCAGCTCTACAAAAAAGAGAGATTTATTCAGGGATTATAAAACATGCGGTTCACCTCTGGCTTAAATCACTTAACAAAACAGGAATTTAAAACCAAAAGGGAGAAGCAACAAAATGAGTAGCATGCTGTGATCTCTGATTTTTAGCACTGCTTTAGTGCTACACTTACAGCATTCATTATGCATTCAGTGATTTGAATTGGCCTAAATGACAGGCGAGAGACAAACGGAAGTGGAGAGACAATTGCTGCACTCTGATAGAGAGACGACACTCATCTGAATCCGTCTGTGTGTGTATGTGTGAGTTTGGTTTGCTGGTAGTGCACTCAGAGATGAATCTTAATGGCCATCATTTAACCTTTCACCTCAGCTTATACACATGCACACACACACACACACACACACACACACACACACACACGCACACACGCAGCTAGTTTACTGGATGAGGAATGGAGTGGTGGGTGGAGTGCTGAGGATATTAAATGGGGTGTGTTTGTGTGTATGTGTGTGTGAGAGTGAAAGAATGTGTGTCTGTGTGTGTGTTAAGAGTGAGGTTGATTGGGGTCAATAGGCACAATTTGCCTCTGAGAGCTTTGCGGGATCCACTCTTAAATGATACGGTGTAGGTCTGACAAGTAGCAGAACTACACAAAGTCCAGTTTTAGGTTTTTGCACAAAAATTTTAATGGCAAATATTTTTTGATGATAGATCAATTGAGTCATTTTCTTAAGCAGAACTGTCCAAAATAGACAGATTCCAGCTTCTAAAATGTGAATATTTGCTGGTTTTCTCAGACTTCTATGATAGTAAATTGAATACTTCAGGGTTTTGTACCGTTGGTTGTACTTAATAAGCAATTTGAAGACATCACCTGGGGCTGTGGGATATTGCAATGGGAATTTTCGCTGTTTCGTGACAGCTAGTTGAAGCCCTACTGCAGTAAATCTAAAGTGATCATCATGCAACATGCTTTTTTTAAATCCAAAATTAAATTAACTTAGAATAAAACAGCGCCGCATTGCTCTATATGGGCTGGGAATGTTTAGGCATGTTGCACTTCTGGCCACATCCCAACCTGTGATGTTACAGCAGGTGGTTCCCATCTGCAATCAAAGGCAGAACACCTGTTTTTGATGTACAGGTAGATAACCACAAAATATCTGTGCAGATTAAAACTGTTGAAATCGCTGTCTCACCAGAACAATTTGGGCCCATTTAATTCAAAGAGCAAAAGCAAAAATTCTTATGCAGATTAAATTTGTTGCAGATTTGGACAGAAAGGCTCACTTCAGTTTCTTGTGCCAAATCTCCTTCTGCTCATATGTCAGAATTTTAAAAGTGAGAATAGTGTATGTGGAATCGCATGCATGCAGGAGAACTGCTGAATTGTGTCTACATGATGCTATTGGGTGGAATCTGCCATTTGAGTGTGTCTGTGTGTGTCCATCTGGTATGACCCCCTGTTCAACTCCTCCAGCACTAATGCACATATGGACCATACGCACACACACAAACTTAGCAGCACATACACACCCATATGAGAGAACAGCTGACAGAAGCTGCCCACCCCTCTACCCATCCTCCCTCCTCCTTGATTTCTCCCCTCTTTCCTGCACCGCCTCAGGACTCATCCAGGTGTCCACTTTCCTCCTCTGGTTCCTTTTTCTCATTTTTCTTTCTTGTCTGTCTTTTGTTTTGCTTTCTGTTGTATCCACATATGAAAAGCACTGGATCACAGTATTTAACATGTTAACCTGATGTTAATTTGACATCAGGTCCCTTAACTATTAAAAAAAACTTCATTTAGTTACGTATGGGCTTGTAGCTAAAAGTTATTTTCATTACTGATTAATTGTTTTGGCTGGAAAACATCAAAGGAAATTTGATGTTTGTACATCAACTTGCTTCAGGTTATTCAATTGAATGTTTGTCTGAAGAATGGAGGAAGTAAAGAAGGAAGAACTGGGGGTCAAGAAAAGAAATTGATAGCGGAATAAGGAACGAAAAGAAATTAATAAGATCAGCACTGCACTTCAAACTGAAGAACAGGACAAGAGGAAAAGAAATATAGAAGGAAGAAAGAAATGGAAACAAAAGAAAGAAGGCAAGAAGGCAGAGGGTGGGGTATAAAGAAAGAAATGCAGAAGGACTGAAGGAAAGAAAGAAAGGAAGGCACCAGTTTTGTGCAGGAGTGCAGTTTCAGCTTCTATAAACCCAGGAGCTCTGAATACCGCTTATTAAGCAGGGACCGCGTGTGTGTGTGTGTGTGTGACAGAGTGATATATTGAAACACACCTTTGTGGAACAGCTGCAATGATGAGACAGAGAGTAGGGAGTAAGAGGTGTCGTCTACCTTACACACACACACACACACTTTCATGCATGCAGACGCACAGAGCTGAGCCAAGTCCTTTATTGTATTACTGAGGCCAGCTTGTATCAGAGGGAGAGAGGGAACGAAAGAATGGAGAGAGAGAGATGAATTTGTTGTGACTGCTCTGGTGGACTCAGCTTTTTAACGCAGCACTTCTTTTTTTTGTTCTCTTCTTTTCCCCCTGGTTTCTCTGCACTCTCCACCGCTTTTTATTCCTCAAACCTCTTCTCTTCTCTTCTCTTCTCTTCTCTTCTCTTCTCTTCTCTTCTCTTCTCTTCTCTTCTCTTCTCTTCATCATCCCTCTCGTCATTCCTCCTCCTCATCTGTGTGCATGCTTATTATATTACACGGACAACGAGACTGATACAGGGAATGACAGAAATTGAGAAAGACAGACAGTAAAAAAGTAAAGTGAAGGATTTAAAAGAGGAGGGGAGAGAGACCTAGAATTGGGGAAAAGAGAAACAGAGAGGAAGAAAGGGAGAGAAATGGAAAGGAACGGAAAGAGAGATTGAATAGATGAATCTGATTTATCTATAATGAAATCAGCCTTAGTCTGTATAGAGGAATGTGCTCCATTCAGCCTTTCTGCTGTTACAGACAGATTTACCCATTTAATATTCTAAAGATCAGTGTGAGGATATACATACAGACCGTCCCAGTGCTTAGGTGGCGCAGTTACTAACTGACTAGTCCTGCTTTAAATGCAGAGTTAACACTTCTTACCATTTAAGACTGCTGACGGTGGAGAGAGTACTGTAACAGGCCACAAAAATACGCAGGGCAGTTTCAAATTTTGTTGACCACTGATGCTAACATGATGTTCAACTTGTTCCCAGCTGTCTTTCTGAATCTGAGCAAAGAGAAGAATGTTTTGGTCTGACTTCTGGTCTCCACTGCTGCTGCTGAATAAACATATTTTTCTGGTAGTGGCTGTTGTTAAGATCAAATTATTCTCCAAATTCATCCACAGAAGAAGTGAAAAATCTGACCACTAAGATCACTATAAAGAGGGCGGAGAATAGTTTAGTGCCAGTGACTTTTTCCCTTTATTTCTGAAACAAGTTCTTTTAAAAGGGTATATTGTAAGAACTGACAAATCACTGAAGTTATTCATCAAGAGAAAATGCCATTTGTGACTGTCTTTTTCCTCGTTTCATACCATTGTAAACTGCGTGTCTTTGGGTTTTATTGGTCAGACAATTATGAATTAATACACCATGCAACAGTGTATTAAGACGGAAAAAAAACATTTGTTTGGCCTAAATATAACTTAAAATGAAATGATGATAAAGAAAATAAAAATGGTTCTATTTGTTGTTAAAATCTCCCACAAATACAATAATCTAAACCCAGAGGGGGTAAAATATGAATAATCCTCTCCTCTCACCTCCCCCGCTTTAGAAGATATCGAAAAACTCTGCTTCACTGTTCACAGTGATCATGTGTTTGAAGGTCTTTGTCTTCTGGGGTCATACTGACAGGAGATGGGTGCATGCAATTTTCTGTTTGTTCACGCATTCATACATGAATACTACGGCAAAAGGCTTTCCTGTTTGCAGTGTGTGTGTATGTGTGTGTGGGCATGCTCTCTCCCTCTTTCTACCTTTCATGTCCGTCCAGGCATGAAGCAATCCACTCCTCACACACACACTGCCTCAGGCCAACACACACACACACACACACACACACGTACATGTACACACACTCTGCCACATTGCCCATGGCTACATATTCGGTCCAAGGAAGCTGCTTTATACTCTTCAAGTTGTTTGTTTGAGTGGATTTTACACAATGCCCTTGGCATAACACACACACACACACACACACACACACACACACACACACACACACACACACACACACACACACACACACAC
>JBBMJY010000011.1:5298874-5330206 GCA_037833715.1 Toxotes lorentzi
ACACACACACACACACACACACACACACACACACACACACACACACACACACACACAGACACACACACACACACACATTCAGAGAGACATGTGGAAACACACTAGCACATTTTTAGGCCTGATTGTACGGACTTCTGCTCCTGTGGGCATGGCATAATAACACACAACAGGACACAAGCTCATATACATTTTGTGGATGCATCTTTTCCTACTGAAGTAGCGGCCATGATCAGAGATGCCGTCCAAAACCCGCAGCCAGATTGGTGTAGCTCACCTGCCAGAAACACTGTGCAAGTCCAATTATTTTGTAAATGTGTGTGCTTGCGTGTACGTTTTCTCAAATTGCATCTGCTGTTATGGCACAACTTTTTAAAGCAGCTTCTGTATGTTTTGCTGATGGATGCGGCTCTGTTGTAAATCAAAGGATGGAGCCGCAACAGTCTGCTAGTTGATGCTTTTTGCAGTAATATTGTGCAGTGATTTGGGAAAATTACAGTCCATCTCTGGAGTTTTTTGGAGTAAATGTTCTGTAAATGGTCCACATTGTGCATCGCCAGGGGATTTGTTTATTCTGAAAGGAATCAAAAATGTTGTGATCGCAAAATCCCAGTTTGGGGACAGAATGGGCCAAAAATGCTGGTAAAGTGGTAAACTGGTTTGCTTTCTCTTTCATCACGTCTATATTTCCTCTCTCTCCTTTGCCCATGTCACTATCAGTTTCCCCGTCTCCTCTTCCTCGTCCCTGTCTCCCTTCCCCCTGGCCTGCAGGACAGGAGGCAGAGAGGAGTGGACAGTTAAAGGAGATGATCCCTCGCTCGCTCACTCTGTCTCTGCCCCTCTCTGTCTTTCTCCCTCACTCGCCCAGCATTACAAAGCCCCTTGTCCACTTTGATTACTTACATTAACATGAGCAAGAAAAAGACTGTGCTCTGGATTTGCCTGTGTGTGCGCTTCAGAGAAAGAGAGAGTGGCCACGTTTGTTTGTGCGTGTGTGTGTTCGGCCCAGACACAAGTCAACAACCAAACAGAGCAGTGATTGTTGGGTTGTTGTATAACAACCAATGGTTTCCTTGTGCGACACACCAGAGAGGAACCAGCATTTTCTGCCTGGCTGCTGTGGAAGTTGCCACTGACATGGAGGGAAGAAGAGGAGGAGGAGGAGGAAAGCGATAGAGAGTGTGTGTTTGTGTATGAGTGTGTTCAGAGGGATGAGCGATCAAGTGGAGGAGGAAAGGGTGAAGGATGGAGGGAGAGGTGGACATGGATAGATACATGGGATAAATGAAAATGCGGCTAGTCTGTACTTGTTTTCCATTATCAAGGTTCCAAACTGTTCACAGAACAAACACAAACAGCGTTAATTACTTGGCACACATTGTGGTGTACGTGCCACGATGGGAGTGAAAGCTTGTGAATGTGTGTGCATGTATACACAATAAAGGGAAGGGAGCTCATGTGTGACAGAGATAGAAAGGACAATGCTGTGGGAAAGTTTAAAAGATGTAGGACAACACTCATGAGGGTGGTCGTAAGCAGCTACTGAACTTTGCTCCAACTGGAGTCAATACTTTCCAATCATTTGTGCTGACTAATGTAATGTAATAATGTTACAGTATTCATGGTCTGGAGAAATGCTTTTGCATATAAAGTCAAATGGCTCTGTTTAGTTGACGATTTCTTTCCCAGTCAACAGATTTTGATTTGTTTCACAGTCACTCTACCCAAACAATGAGGAAATAACTTCAGGTAAACTGGAAATGTGACCCAAGCCCAGGAATAAAACACGATGTTGTTGACCAACTGCAAACAACAAACCAGGCTTTGTTAAAAAATACAGTATATATAGGTTTTCTCTAGAAGTTTGTGCAGTTTATGGTGATGAAAACTAATCTGCCAATCCTGTGATTTGCCTGTGAGAAACTTTGCAGTTTAATTTTTGATTATAGTGTAGTGCCTTTCTTATTTAGCAGCATATGACTGGTAACCTCCTCATGCATTATCAGTGGTGATCTTGTGAACACAAATCAGCTGCTGGAGACTGCAGCCATTTCAGCACTAAAATAGATTAACAAAATTTTAAGTAATTAAACAGCATCAATTTGCAGCAATTGACAGGCTGCGTATGAATTAATTTGTTAATTTGATGATCTGAGAGTTTTTTGTTTTTTTTTGAGTAATGAATCTGGGGATTGACACTGCTATCTCGCACATTTTAAAAACTGGCTGCTTTTTGTTGGTTTTGCTGGTTATCATCAGTCCCTGAGGCGTTCTATACTGCTACCATTTTAGAAGCATGTCCTCCTGAATATTAATTTTCCCCTGCCTCAAACAGCTTTAACCCATGTACGCTTTTAACCTGAACACTGGGATGTATATGAGATTGAATTTGATTCATGTTCTTGGAAACTTATATTTAGGATATTCAGGGATGTGTGTGTTCATCTACAGTCTGTATGATACTGCAGTAGCATTCTTTTACGAACTTCCGGCAGCCTGTTCAGAATCGTATCCTGACCTCTGATCTTCCCAGCGGTGTACACACAGAAATGAATTTACCCATTAGGGTCAATAAAGAAAGTATCCCATTAAATTATTCCATTTTTTTTCAGTTAAATCACATTTATAGGAGAAAATGTCCCTGTCCTGAGTTCCCTGTTTAATTTCTACTGGGACAAAACAAGACACGTATACAACTCACAGCCAGCAACAGGACTCTTTGTGAGACGACTATAGGTTTCTTGTGCTGCATGAATGAAATGGTATGGAAGGTCCCATATGAAGACTACATTGTGAGGTGACTTGTAGTACTCACTTTGTGTAGCCTCTGCAGTGTTCGTGTCCAGATCTTAGGTCATGGGTGTGTATATGCTTCAGTGATGCCCTCCTCTGCATTTCTTCCCATGACTTTGACATTAAAGGGTCCATCTTAGTGTGGGCCCATGCTTGATAAACCAGAGTCTTATGCCCTGGAGCAATAGGCCACAGCCCCTCAAAATGTGCACTCACACTCTCTGTGAAAGGGACATTTCAGGGTCAGAGACGTGGTCGCTTTGTTTATCTTGGTGTGTCTTAAAACTTCAGTGTGACATATATTTAAACAAGAGTCCTAAAAATGGGAACTTTCAATTCAGTTTTGCATTCAGACAGTTTACAAATTGTCAAAGATTTTGCACTGCACAGAATGTTGTCAAGGCCAGATTCCTTGTATCTCAGAGTTTTTTTTAACTTGCCAATTTAAAAAAAAAAAAATCATTGTGTTTCTGACATTGTGCAACAACCATTTCCAGAAAGCTGGCAGAGACTCATTCATGCACTGCTGTCCCCAAATCAATGTTCAGGCTTTCTGTCAAGGTCAGGAAACATTTTCTGCTTACAGGAGACAGTGTTTGCTGTCAGCTGGAGTAAAACTGACGATGATATCTGTTCAACACTGACAAGATACAAGTACATCTACAATCCTTTTTTTATACCGTGTCCACTATAAGTGGCTTCACAGCGGGTTTCACATGATTCCCACTGGTCCCATTGTTTCTTGGAAGTTGTGGAAAGTTGTGAGGTGAATTCCAGGTAGTGCAGGGAATGTCGTAAATTATCCAAAGGATCAAGGCATTTATGTTTTTGTTTTATTTTTTTAGAATAACCAATGTGCAGGTCAGCTCGATTAATTAATTAATTCCAGATGGACAGAAAATGTAATTTTAACTCCTCTTTAGATTCTGAGCTTTGAAATTGTAGGATGTGCTAGAACTGTATTTTTTTTTCACAGCAAAAAAAAAGACAAGCTTCCAGGGATTTAAACCAGCAACCCTCCAGTCATGTCTCTGACCATTAAACCTCAGACCAGCCCATATATTTGCCTATTGACCTCAATATGTGCAGACAGAAATAAAGAAACAAAGGGAGGGGACACATTTAACAACGGTGTCTGGTGTCTAATAGTAGTGTAGCTTTTGTGTGCGTGTGCGCGCGCGTGCACGTCTGTGTGAAAGCCCGAGGCAGTGCTCTGTAACCTGAATGTGAGTCAGAAACTGGTTCGACTCATTTCCTGCTCAGAGCTTTGTCATTTAACAATGGACACACACACACACACACACACACACACACACACACACACACACACACACACACACACACACAAACTCACGTACAGTATTCTATTAAAAGACCACTCCCCTGTAGGTAACTGGCCTCTCCCTCCCATGAGCCACTCCTTTGCTCCAAGACACACATACTTAAACATATGCAGACAGAAACATAATAGTTTGCATAACTAGACTTGAATAATTGAATCAAGGTGAATTAATATCATTTGCTAAAACGACTCGTTTTCCAAATGTGGCCCATCTAAAACATCTTTAATTTTCCTTATCATTAAACTCACACAAGGACACAAATACCAAGTACAAGATCATAATGTTTCTCAATTTCTTTCACTGGTGCTCACACACACACACACACACACACTCACTCATATACAGTATTTCCCTGTTGTAAAGTGTAATAACAGCTGTCCTCAGGCCAGTTACAGCTATCATAAAGAGACGACAACTCCCAAAACTCATTTACCGCCCCACACACACACACACGCACTCACTCGCCGTGAACCTGGAGGGACGAGGAGTGGAGGTCTCTGTAGCATTTATTTTGCTCTTTTCTGTCTCTCTGTCGCTGTCTCTCTCTCTCTCTCTTCCTGTCTCACGCCTCTTTTTTCAGCCCATAAGTGACGTTTGGCCACATTTTACAGCTGAAGGTGACAACGTACACTCATATTCATGCACACTCTACAGTATGTGCTCTCTCCAGTCTCCAGGCCGGTGTGTTTGATTGTGTGTTTGTGAAGGAGAGAGTTGAAAACGGACAGAAGAGAAAGTGGTAGTCGTGTGTTCAAATTCCTATAGTTTCCCCTTTGCTATACTTTGACGAATGGCTGTTGTAATGAAAACATGAGATGCAACACACACGCAATTTGTGGCTGAGGGAAAATTCTGGTTTATTGCATCTGGGAATTAATTTTTGTAGTTTTGGCGATGTTTTCGATCTTTGATGATATAAACAAGGGAACACTGATTTCCAGTACTTCATACTTCACCACATACGTGAGCTGCAAACAAATTGTTTAGTTAGAGACCCTCATTCCTCTTGGGGACTTGCCAATATTGCTAATAAGATTTATGATGTGAGATTGTGAGATTGTGATTTTGTGTGACTAACCCATTTTGTTGTGATCCTGTACATCCAGAATCTAGATGCCGCTAATACAAAGTCAGATATGGCAGAAAAGCACAGCTTGGGCAAATGCAGTAGGTCAGGGTTGAACCTGAGAGTCTGTTCAACACAAGACCAGGCTTGATTTTGATTGAACCACTTTAATAATTATTAGTTTAGGTCATAACTTTACTGTTTGTCTTCATCATCTCTTCCTTATAAGGAAGCCAACCGGCGGTTTTCCTTAAAAACCTATCCGAACATCTGCCTCCTTATGTTTCTCACCCCTTCCCTCTTTTTTTTTTTTCCCGGCGATGTTGCCTTCTGCCCAGATGTTAGCAGTGAACTTGATGAGAGCAATGTTATTACTACCCTTAGTGATGATGGTGAGAGCTACAAAAATAAGACGCAGGTTGTATTAAACAGAATTTCCTTTTAATAAACACCTGTCTGTAAACAGACTGAGCCCAGCGCTAACATAGTGGTAAATATTGTTTCATGTAGTTTTACATTTATACACACGGTCTTGGCATTCATGACATACAGCTGCGGTCTTTATTTATACCTGTTATCATTACCCTCAGCACTGCCACCATCTTGACAGGCTAACAGAAAGGTATAGTGTATGTTTAGCTCTGCAGACAGTCTCAGCACTAGGAGCTCTCGTAGTTGTCTGGCCTGCTAGCATGTTATTCCCACTTGTATGTTATTCCCTTTGTTCGGGTCTTTATGATTTCCACTGCTGTGTAATATGGTCTTTTTCTGTGCTGTAAATTTCCTCCAGGACAGTAAATGCTATCGTTAGGTATCTTTTGTTGTTCGACAGAACTGTGTCACAACCACAGATAAAAGAACTTCTTTGACACATTATTTTTTAATATTTCAGACTTTTTTTTTTTCATATTTGATTTTTATTGGTTTCAGAAGTCACAGAAACATTTTTCAATTGTTATTTTAGGTGCTGTTTTCCTCTTTGAAGTTAGATGTTTTTTATGTGTGTTTATTTATTTGTCTCTGTCTTTTCTCTCTCCGTCTCTGTCGGTCTCTCCAGTATTAGTGCTGTTTCAGGTTGTTCTTTGTGTGTCAGTGTGGAGAACTGCTTTTTGTCCGACAGGCTGAACAACTGAAGTGCTTCTGCTGCACAAACACAGGATAGACTAAATCCGACCCGCCAGTCGGTCAGTCAGTAAAACAGTCAGCCAGCCTTTGAACCGGCTTGCTGGACAATTGGAGAAGTCAGCCAGGCAGTTCAGTGTGTCACCAGCCCCTGTGCTGACTTGCTAAGCTAGCTGCTTCAGATTTAACCTGCTTATAGCTCTCGGGTGGGATTTTTTTCTTAACTCACAGTTGGGCTTCCTTCTTTTCACACTCTTCTACTTTTTCCCATCTTCACTCTTTCTTCTTTCCTCTCTCCTTGCCTTTTGTTTTTCCCAAATTTTCCTCTTCCCTTTTCCATCTGGCCTTACTTACCTTGTGTGTCTGTTGGTGTGTGTGTGCACGTCTGTGGGGGATGGTGTTTAATGTGTGTTTGTTCTGCTCTTATCTCGTCCAAACCAGACCTGCTTTTGAGTCCAAAAACTCAGCTGTGCCCCGATTGGCTCAGAAACAAACTGCCTCCTGTCTGCCCTGTGATTGGCCCATTCAAATCCTCTACAATGGATAGAGCGTTTTTTTGATTGTATCCCCCTGGTTATTTATCACTTAGCTATCAGGGAACATGATGAATGGTTTAGAATAACAGTGGAAAGAAGCTTTGCTGGCTCCGGTGGCATGTGTCTACATATAGGTGAAGGGCTCACTGCTCCGCCCAAGTGCAGCCCACCAACTGCTAGCAATCATTTTGACCCCATTCTGTCCAGTATTGATCCCTTTACAGTCGAGGCTCCTTTTGTATACGTCAGTGGCGTCATTTTTGTTGAGAAGCGTCATTGAGCTGTATAGTAAAACCAAAAAGTGTTACTGCGTACATCTTATGCATTACACATGACTCACATAATGTTTGCTTGACGAGGAGACCACCGATACAATATTAATTGCTTCCTGAATTCTACCCACTCTGAGTTATATTATGGTTAAAGTTTATACAGGCTGAGTGTCTGTAGTGAGTCAGCCAGTCAGCATTTTTGAGGTCAAGTGTGCGGTCAAGGGTGGAGAGAAGCAGCCAGTTGAGACTTGTTGTTTGGGGATTTTACTTAAAAGAAAATACCAGCTGTTCTCTCACTTCTGAGCAGAGCTGAGTGCCGTCTGAGAGTGCCGTAATTACTCCCCCCTGACTCATTCAGAATGACACACTGACACGGGATCTGATGGTGGAGATAGTTTATGGGTTAGTCTTTCGGTGACATTACAGACTACCAATGTCCAGAGTCACCTTAAGACTTTGAATTGCCATCCCTGAAACATTTCGGTCTTGTTTCAGTTCAACTATTTTTTTTCCTGCAGAGAAAGAAAGAGGAAGAAAAGTTTACCTGTCACATCTGACAAAAAGTTGAAGTGTGTCAGTGTTCCCAAAGCACCGTGTTTTATAGTGAATTGTTAAATGGACTCCTACAGTACCAAACTGTATGATATCCCACACCGACAAAGACAGAAAGAAAGGGGTGGACAGGGAGACAGTAAACAGAGATGTGGGTGTGGGGAGCAGTAAATGGGTGAATAAACACACAAAAAAAGGAGGGGTTGGTTCAGCTTCCCTGAGAACGAGTGAAATCTGACTCCCTCCGGGGCTTATGGGTGAACTCATTCACAGACAGGGAAGCGTGAAGAGGGGGAGGGAGGTAAAGGAGAGGTGAGCAGGATTTCCCAATTTTCTCTGTGAACGACAAGCTCTCCTCTCCGTCTCTCTATCATGCCCACCTCCTCTCCTGTCCTCTATTCTCCTGCCTTATCTGCCAGCCAGTCAGCCAGTCAGTCAGCATGTGAAGTTGCTTTAAATGTCAGCATTTGAATAGTAATAGAGATTAACGATGGAGAGATAGACAGAGAGCGTACGAGGGAGAGAGAGAAAGCACGGGAGAGAGGGGAATGTCATAAAGATAGTGTCTATAGAGGGTTTCGACCCCTGCTAACAGTGCTAACAGCTATCTGGACACACACACACACACACACACACATTGTACTGCTCATTGTGGTCAGACAAAGGGAAGCATAAAGAAGGATACAGAGAAAGCAGATATTCCCTTAGAGGTGGGATGTATGAGTTACATAGAGGCTCATGCAAACATTTGGATGTTTTTGTTATTCATTTCAATCAAAATACATTTTCTGGTTCCAGCCTCTGTGTGAAATGTGAGGATTTGCTGCTGTTGTTTCTTCTCATTTTAGTTGTTATAAAGCTACATACTGCACCCCAAACCTGACTCTGTACTGCAGTTTTATAACTTATCAGCTGACACATACATTGATACGATATATCTGCAATAAGCCAATATCAGCCGATAAATCATCTGGACCCATTTATCGGTCTAGCTCTTATACTTATCTAATACTTATAGCCAATGGTGAAATGATACCATCAGGCACTCATGAGAAAATTGATCCACAACAATTTCTAAGCGATTTATGAATGAACATAAAGCATTTATTTGTTCCAACTTTCTCCATTTTTCTCATGTCCGTAATTTGTTGATTTTGGCAGTTTTTGTAATGTGCTCTTCTTAATTTCATTTTCCAAAAAGATGGATAGATAAGCCAACAATGTCAGCAATGATTAGGTTCAGCCTTCTGCCAACAGACACTTTCAGACCTGATGTCTTTTTATCCACATGAAGTGTGCAGCCGCCCTGCTACAGGCAATATTACAACCTTTTCCAGACTGCAGGTGATGCAACATCCCGGAAAAAATTGAGAGACTATTTTCCATTTTCACATTGAACCTTTTAATGATAAGGTTGCCATGTGAACCAAGTAGTTTGCTGAGAAAGGTGCCATTGAAGGATCAAAAGACAGTTCCTCACTCTCAGCCCAGTTCCACTTCCTATTGTATTGTGTGACAGTGATAGTGTGTTGGCAGGTCATTAGTACGTCGTTCATGCCTCATTGTGCGCTGATGGTGCTTTTTGTTTGCGGTTGTCCAAGCAGAGATGTGTTTTCTGGTTCTACATTCAACTTCCTTTGTGAAAGCCTCATTCAAAAGCAAATTTCTCTCTAAGGTCAGAATAACAGACAATTTTAGAAACACAGAGCTCAAAGTACAGTGAGTGTGCTGTTTTATGGCAACAACATTTTAAAGTAACACAACTCAGAATCAAATGTTGTCTCAATAAATAACATTTTATACTCCATCCAGACATGTTGGTCAATGAAATGTCAATATGCAGAGATGGAGGTCACGGCTGCCTTTCATCGATGCTTTTGTAATACAGAATCATCAGTTTGTGGAAAATAATGTGGAGCTTGAAAAGTGCTTGAGTTGTTGAAGTTGAATTGAAAAGCCGCATTAACCCCGAGATGGGAGTGGGGTGAGGGGAGAAGATAGTCAGGGATGGAAAGACAGAGGGGCTCCTCACAGAAGGAAAAAAACACATTTCTGTTTTACTGATACTGTCAATGGAAACTCCTGAATCAGCTGAACATACACACACACATACACACACGTCTCAGATTCAATTACAGCATCGTGAGATGAAGGAGAAATTCTTCAGCCTTCAGCACTTCCAATTAAACTGCCGCTCTGAGTGTGTGTGTGTTTGTGTGTTGCTCTGTAAGTCGTGTGTATTTGGGTGTGTGATTGCACGTGCCAGTGTGTATGTTTAACAGGCGAGGTGTGTGTATATGGGTCTTGGCTTTGATGGCGTCGCGCTGCGCTGCAAGGGCCACTGAAGCGTGACGAGTGAGAGTTTGTGTATATGTATATGTGTGTGTGTGTGTATGTGTGTGTCAGCCTCTCTGATGTCACCTCGTATCATTTCAGGCTAATTTCACCTATTCTCAGGGAGGGAGAGAGAGAATCAGAGGCAGAGAGAGAGAGAACAAAAAAGTAGAGACGCCACAGAAAGTAAATGATAAGGTGCAACTTTATTAGTGTCCTTGAGGCGGGCGACATCAGGTCTACTCAGTGATGTACACACATGCATAGATTAAAAACAACAAACAGCAACAGAAGCACTGAGCATAGTGTATCACAGCACAGAGAAAAGTCAAGGGAACATTAAAAACTACATTATAATACAGTGTGACTGTGTATAGTTAGTTAAATAGTCATTGTGTGCCATAATTTGTACATTAGTTCCTCCCATCCTGCTTATTTCTATTCTCCTTTTAAGCCTTCTCCATTTTTTTGAGCAAGAAACTAAAACCGTTGTAGGGATTCACAGGCATAAAATGTTCCACAAAGCCACATATGATTATAAATCCGGGTCAACAAACATAATTATTAACTGGACGTGGCCAAAATTGGAATGATTTGAAGGGAAACAGGATTACTGGTGGTTGGAATTGGATTTTAATGATGCAAATGTAATTATTGTCCTTGAAAATTATTTCCATTTGCAAAATGGAGCCTCTCTTCTCTTCTCTTCTCTTCTCTTCTCTTCTCTTCTCTTCTCTTCTCTTCTCTTCTCTTCTCTTCTCTTCTCTTCATGTTGAATAATTGTGATGCCACCAACTAAACAGAAATTGTTCCTTGTTAAACATGTTATTAATGCAGACAAGAATAGAAACTAAGACAAAAGGCAACTGAAGAAAAAAGAAAAATGTTATGCATGTATGCCTGTTTACTGTATCACATAGTTCATCAATGGGCTTATTATAATCTCCCCAAAATTAATTTCCCCATTTCTTTTTCTGCCGGTCTCTATCTTTTTCCCTCCTCTGTCTCCATTTCTTTGAACCCGTTTCCTCCTGTTTCACCCTTTCTCACTCATCTTGTCTTATCTCCTCTCTGGTGATAAAATCTCAGCCTGCAGACTGAAACAGAGCTCTGCTGAGAAATACTAGACAGACATCATGGTGAGAAAGACAGTGAGGAAGCAGGAGTTTGTACTGTGCTCTATGTTCATTAAAGAATGTGGCTTGTGTGAGTTTGGGGAGATGAGATTTAATTTGTGCTCCTTAGTCAAAGATTCCTTGGCTTTTGATCAGGGTCAAGATCAATGATGTTTTCGACCTGCCTGTTAATGTAAGGGTCATCTGATTGGCTCAAATATAGAGCATGTGGACAGAAAGAGGAAAAAGTTTCCTTGAATATGCAGATGTGGGCATTATCTTGAGTCCAAGATAATAATGATTGCAACCAGTGCAGTCGTCTGTAGTATAGAGCCAATTGTGACAGCTGAGGCAATGTATAGCTTTTTTTAAAAAAAGGATGTTACAACATCAAGGCCATGCTACTGTTCCCATGTTTTTGAACAGTTTTGGTCAAAGCACTTTTGTTTGACTCACCTCCTGGAGGTGGAGGTCAATGCAAATCACCACAAAATGATTTTGAGTGACGATGGCAGATGTTGTGTCCGATGCCATTCAACAATCTTTTAGAAAAGACTGCGGCTGTCCAGTGTCACTGTCAGTGTGTGTGTGTGTGTCTGTGTGTGTGTGGTTTCCTCTCTCTGCCCTTGAGCCTTTATCAAGTCCTTCTAATTATTTTATTATGCAAATAAGTCACCATTATTTCATTAGCGAGGCAGCCAATCACAGAAGCTGATTAGGAAGTGATTAGCATGCAGTCGGTTTTTCTCTGTCTCTCTGTGTCCTTGTGAATGGAGGGGAGGGGGGCAATAATGACCCATCTGGACACACACTCATGCATATACTTTGAAAACTGTTGTAGGGATTTGTTAAATCATATCATACAGTCAACACATGGAGACAGGCAGTGCAAATACACAGTATTTCTGGAACGTTTAGTGCTACTGTAATCAATATTTTTATAATAACAATGGATCAAATGGAGCCACATATGTTTATCATCCTCTCAGCTCTGTGCAGTATTTTAGTATCTTCCAGCTTGTCTTGTTCTTCCAGCGAGCAAATTTACTGTTATGGTTCACGCTCACTATATAGCATCGTTTTCAGCTACGCTGGGCGGCTGTTTTCAACAAAAAAGGCTAAAACGATATCTGCTGAGCACCAAACAGAAGACAAACAAAGTTAGTGAGTAGCTGATGAACCTAGTGGAGCATTTAGCAGATAAAGAGCCAGATATTTCAATCAGGATTTGGTCAACACCGCAGTGAGAACTAAGAGGAGAGTGAATATTGAACTTGCATTCAAGTCCAGGTGGATAGAAACACTACTCCTAATGAATACTAACCTTGCTGACTATCTTTTGGATGTATAAATAGGCACCTATTTGCTAACAAGCTACCATAACAGCTTAAAAGGGTAAGAGAATGCTGTCACTTGCAGAGCATACCGCAAACAAAACAGAAGAAGTCAGAGAAGACTGGTGATATTTATGTTAAACATAGACATAGATACCCCATAGAGAGACACATATGACCTCCATGCAATATTTGGGCAAGACATGGCTCATCACAGAGTCTGTTTTTCAGTAGAGGTAAAAAAAAATGTTCAAGGTCTGCTCTTCTCATTATTGGCAACAAAGATTTGCTGTCAGATGCACACACACAAACACACACACAGTGTGTGTGTTTTGGTTTTGGCAGGACATTGAGGAAAGGGAAAAGTGTTAACTGAGAACTTGAGTGAGCTAGCATGAGGTTCGTGTTTGTGTATTTGTGTGTATGTGTGGACAGTTTCACACATATTTAGTTTCCGTAAAACCCCTTTCCAGCGCACACACAAACACAAAACACTGCCTTTTTGTTTGGTATGTTAGCAGTTGAAAGTAAATGTCTATCAGAGATGTGCAGATGAAAAGAGAGGAATGCTCTACAATTGAGAAATGTTCTTTTAAACCAGTCAGTAAAGTGGAATTTAAAACAAGGACACGTTTTTCTTCACTGCCAAGCCAAGGCAAAATACCTCTTCTGCTGCAGCCCTATATCAGAACTCAGTGGAACTCTTGTGTGTGCATGTGTACACAGTTAAAAGCCCACAGCACATATTTTAAACATGGTGGGTTTAAATCCAATTTCGCTATACACTATACTGCTTTCAGAGGCAGAAATTATGTTTAAAAAAACTCTGAAACTAAATAGAGCTTCTGTATGTTCTCTGTAGCTTCGGCAAGGCCAAACAAATGCTTTGGCAGGTAAACCAAGGTTGAGTGGTTATGCAATGTCAAAGCAGGATTAGAACTTACAGAAGACATTCAAAGCAAGGCATTACTCTGGCTTTATACTAAAGTAAAATTCACAAATATATCGACATTGTCATGTTTCCAGTCCTCAGTAGTAGCCCTGAG
The DNA here is from genome assembly GCA_037833715.1 of Toxotes lorentzi. Taxonomy (NCBI): domain Eukaryota; kingdom Metazoa; phylum Chordata; class Actinopteri; family Toxotidae; genus Toxotes; species Toxotes lorentzi. Next base: position 5,312,385 of record JBBMJY010000011.1, read on the forward strand.
CAAAAAGTACGGTCAGTGAGGAAGGAACAGTTATGTGTGTCCACTCTCCATCAGTACAATCATTGTTTTTTTTCCTCTTATAGTATAACTCGTATACTATAGTATAATTTATAACCCACCTCAGGTGGGTTTGTAGTTTCAACAGTAGTCTGACACTTTATTTAAATGTCCACCACCCATTCAGGACCAGCTTATAATAATAATAATATAATGTATACATGGACACCGATGTATGAGAAGTGCTGGTCTTGTCTCATTGCAGACTAAACTAAACAAACTGGACCATATTAATCAAACAGTCGTGCTAATATGTTAAATGTTCTCTATTAAGTAAACTGTCTTTACTGAGCATCTGAATGACTGAGCCGACACACAGTTTAGCTGAAGCAAAGCCCGACTCTTACACAGAACTCTTAGTGCTGCTGTGCATGTAGTCACTTCCACAACCCACCAGGAGTAAGCAGGTTTTATTTGTAGATGAAGTAATGAAAGCTATCACTGTTCAGACATGGAGGCAGTTCTGATTTTAACAGCAGTGCCCTTTCCTCTACTTCTAAAATGATCCCACTTCATTCTCTGTCTCTCCCCTTCTCTCTCTAAAAGAGGTCAAATCAAAAAGGTTGTAAACTGTAATTACAGTCACGTCAGACTCACCATAATTAAAACTAAAAGACTTATTTAAGATTACGTAATACAGAGTATAATGTAGCATGAAGACATATAATGAAACTAAATACACAATCCTGCCAGGGTTGGCAAGTTAACTCTTACTACAGGTCCATTTCTGTAGGAAGAAAGTGGGGAGGACATTTTTCTTCTGCTAACCAAAGATTATTTTCCACCATAGCTGCAAAACGCATACAAAGTGACCTTTTCTGTATACAAGCAATTAGTGACAGAAAACATATTTGTCCTTGCTAATGATGTATGCAAAGGGAAGATATGTGACAGCTAACAGGTCCCCCCTGGAAGAGAAACTACTAAATGTGAATGAACACACACATCCACAGACTTTCAGAACATCCTGCAGCCCATTAACATGTTGAATAGTATGTGATATTTAACGTGGATTGTTATGTAGTGATATAGTAGTTTGTTCTCTTAATACCAGTACACTGGTTTGTAGAAACAGCACATTCCTATACACACGCAACACTGCAGTTAACACGCTTTGCTATTTTAACCCATGCAGAGAGAGCTACCTGACAGCAAGATGTAAACTGACACACACACTGTGGGACACAGGAAGTCATGGTGTTTTACACACACATACAAATACACTCACACAAACACACACCCTTGGACATTTTTTAGACATCAGTAGAAGTAGACTGTGTTCATCCAAGTTTAGTTTATGATATAATATTTCCGACAGGAGAAATTCATGTTGTCGTGCTGTGCTTGATGCCCTCTACATGTCCCAGCATTTCTCACATTATAACTGGAGGTAAACTTGCTGTGACAGAGACTTAATTGAATCGAATGGGAGTGAACTGAATTGCACGAAGAGAGGCTGGTTTTAAGAATGACGCCAAGAGGAATGTGATCCAATGCATCTCTGAGGCTGTGAGTCACAGCCAGCCATACAGCCGGCAGCCGAAGACAGTCACTTAGTTTGATGTTAACTTGTTTCTCCTCCGGCGGCGGCTGTCACCTCTTGGTATCCCTCTGTAGCAGGAGCTCAGATCAGTGGGGTATCTGAGGGCCTGTCGTTCTGTTCTCCATCACAGCAGCCGCAACTCGCTCTAGGACACACGTAGCAAAGCTGCACCGCTAACTGAATGCGAGGAGATTTATGTTGCTGCAGCGCTGGTTGCTCATAGTGTTTCATGGTGGCTTACGCTTGTATACCTTTTTTTTTTGTGTCTTCTTAGTGTTTTTTTAGTTGCTTTCCAGACAGCTTTCCAGAAAACTTTGAATATTCTTAGTTGTTTGTGTTCTTATTTAGCCAATCTATGATCATGTCAAGTCTTGCTGAATGGATCAACAAAGTCTTTTTTTTTGACAAGCTATAAACCAAATAATCGCATGTATTAATCCAGAAGATAATAATAATTCAGATTAATGGACAGTTAAGATAACTGTTAGTTGCAATATTGAGGTAAATGTTTGTGTTGAGATAGTACAATATTTGAGTTTGTCAGTATTACACACTCTTTCTTCAACCAAAGTGGGACACAGAGGACACATTTAGGTGACCACTACCGGTGACTTGAATCAGATGGCACTGTGGCTTTTCTTAGCCATATCTCTCCAAGCCACTTTATTAACACAATCTGTGCATCACTGCTAGGTCAGTGAATCAGATAGCTAATATGCTATTCCTATAAGCGGTATTGCCAGCACAAGCCACATATCGTTGTGAGTTGATCGGTTCAGCTAGCCATCAGGGACAAGTGGCGTCTCTCTGTATTAGGGCGACTTCCTGTTTAGGCGGCGCCACAGGTGGCCAGCTCACACATGCTTGTCCCGAGGCTCTGGTGATGGGCTCAGATGATCAGCTCAAGGCCCTGATGGTTGAGTCAGAGGTGATCCTGACTGGCCTTGAGTGATGGCTGCTGGAGCTCAGACTCCTGGTGGTTTGTTAATGAGCTGAGACAAACACACGCACAGAAAAACAACATACAGGAAAGAATCAAAAGTTTGACTGGATAAGACCAGACAGGAATTCATGCTGGATTAAAAATAATTACATTCATGTAATTCAGGCATTAATCTTTGATCCTATGAGGTGAACTAAATCGTATTGTGTTTCTCTTTGCAGGAAGCTGTACATTTGATGAGGGCTTCTCTCAGTGTGATTACCAGCAAGATCCCTATGATGACTTTGACTGGACACACATCAACACCCAGGAAGTGCCCTACATCTCACCAGACCTGCCACAAGGTAACAACGGATTTCCTCTCTCCTTTTTTGTCATCTAAAACCCTCTCTTCTCCATACAGCGTCTAGCTCCTCGCAGTGGGGGAAAGTAAAAATATAATGTTAAAGATTTAAACCAGTGGCTTCTACCTTTATGTTGCGACCTTTTGGAAGTGGACAAAAATAAAATAATAATAAAATAATATAGAGTATATATATGATGTAGAGTAGTTAAAACTAGCTCCACATTTACTTGTAATGGAGTACTTTTACATTATTGTATTGGCACTTTTACTTAAGTGAAAGTTCTGAATACTACCACTGACATCTTATCCTCTTCTGCATCCCATCCACATCTTTTCCTTCTCACCTCTTTTCCAAGATGTCCTCTCCTCTTCTCTCCTCTCCTCTTTAATCAGTTGTTTTTTTTCTCCCATGATGATGATGAAGGGGAAATTAAATCTTTCTGCCTCAGGGCTGAGGGTCTAATTAACAGAATATGAGGTCATTAATCAATGGCAGGGAACAGGGAAGGTTGCCTACTTTACAATGTTAAAAGCAAAATGTTATAACAATAACCAGCTATAATCCACTTGTCTCCTCTCCTTTTTTTCTTGTCCTCTCCTACCTTTACCTTTCGCATCCTCCCTCCTCCTCTCCTCTCCTCCTCGTCTGTTGGGGAAGATTATGACTTTGGTACTGTGACAATGCAATGCCGTTATTTATCTCTCATGCTTATCATCATGACAACCCAGCCTCGCTGACATTTAGAGAAGGGTTCGGTTCAGCACCAACAAACACACACACACATTTCTTCCCAAAATGCAGGTTGCTGTCTTGCATATGTGGTCTTGCATATATTTAAACAAAGACACAAGAGTGTGGTGCCTTGCCCAGTGGTACAAAGCCAAAGTCTAGCATTTAGTGATATTAATACCAAGAGGTATCACTATGAAGCGAGGGCAGAGCTGGCCATTTGAAGAGGTTAAATACCTTGCCTGAGAGCGTAGGGGTAATGTCTGGAATTAGCATACTATTAACACCTGTAGAAGCTGGAGGAATGAGCAGGGGTGGGAGGATGGCGGAGCAGGTTAATGGTTTGGAGATGTGGGTTGCTGAAGGGAGGGTTCAGAGCCTTGCCTAAAGGTACAGGAGCATGAACTGACATTTGATGTGTTAATAATGCCAGCAGGGTGTGGGACAGTGGTGCAGTGGATGGAAAACAAGGTTGCTGGAGGGGATTACAGATACAACACTTGGCTCAGTTTTGCATTTGGATGGAGTAGTAGGAAATGGGTGAGGGGCTGAGTTGGTAGCTTAAATGCCTTGCCCAGGGACACGTGGGTAATGCCTATTATTAGAATTGTTCATTTCTTAGGCAGTCCAAGCCACCAGTAATTTAGAAGTAGTTTGGTCTGGCTAGCTGTAGTCTCACTGAGGGCATGACGTGATTTAGAGCAATGGCACGAAACCCTTTTGGCTTTTGACCTCTGAAAACAAAGGGACATCTACTCCCTTTGTTTACGGGGAGTTGTTAAGAGTATTTGGCATCTGAAAGACCTTTCGGAGGGAGTTTATTTTGCTGATTAGTAGTTCGGGAGGTTGTATATTGTCAAAGGTGTTGGCAGAGGTAAAGGAATCTTCTTATAGCTTTATGCAGAATCGTTTTAGAGTCACTGGATAGTTCAGCCAAAAGTTGCACTTTTGTTCCTTATAACCCACATTGATTTGTCCCAGTTGCTAATCGCCATTTGTGCTTGAGGCAGTATTGAGGATGTAGGGATGGTTTGGCAGTTTTTGTAATAGAGATAAAACTCTTCTATGTAATCTCTCTGAGGGCTGATGCTGGCACTAGTCACCATGGCAGGGTCTAGATGCTACGCTGGCATTGTACGTTGTGCCAGTTGAACATTCATGCGCTGGGGCTCTGTGGCTCAGTGGACTAAAGCAGATACTCTTGACTCATAATGTTGTCTGCCAGTACCACTCTAAACCTATTTGGCATGCCATTCTCTCCATGCCTCCCTCTTTCCTCTTGTTTTCCACTGTGTACAGCAGGAAAAAAAAGGCATTTAAACGGCAGCAGAGCTGGTCCCTTGTCCACTGAATGTTTTAATAATGATCGAATAATGATGGATGCAGCAACACAAGCAGTGACCTAAAAATTATCATTAAATCAAATCTCTTTGACACAGTCTCTGCAAGAGTTGAACATTAAGCCTTCACAACAGTTGGATTTGTTGCATTGGATTGCCTTTTATTTTAAATGTAACCCACCTGTGTTCAGTTAAAATTAGAGATAAAATTGTAGATTTATTTGTTGAGCAGTAGAGCATCTAAATTATCTATCTAAATTATTTTAATTCATCAACAGATTGTTCTGTTGATGAATTAAAATAATTTAGATAATGAATTAAGCATGTAAATCATTTTTCAGGCAAAAATGTCAAAAATTCTGTAGTTGCAGCTTTTCAAGCTGCAACTACAGTGTTTAGTGCTTTTTCTTTGTCTTATATGTGTTTAGTGCTTTTTCTTTTATATGATAATAAATTAGATATCTTTGGGTTATGGACGTTTGGTCAGACAAAACAAGACATTTGAAGATGTTACTCTGGGCTCTGGGAAGTTGTAATGGTATTTTTTTCATTATTTTCTTACATTATTTAGAAAAAACAAATAATTAATCAAGAAAATAATCTGTAACTTAATCAGAAGTGAAAATAACATAGAGCATATTCATGAAAATCAGTCATAGTGGTAAAAAGTGTGAGTGGAACGTAAGAATTAAATATTGAGTACTTAAAAATACTTCAATTTTAACATAGGTCACATGGGACGAAGATCAGTGATTGGTCAGTAAACCAGAGAGCCCTCGACATGATCTATGTGGTGCTCTAAAAGAAAAATTCTGAAATACGAGCTGCACATTTTATTAGTGTTTTGTCTTGGAGTGTCAAGTCTAAGAGGTTATTAGCTATTTTGCTTCCCACCTAATTTGGTTGGCACCATAAAATAATGAAAGAATAACTATCCTATTAGCAGTCTGTTATTGTTTTGCTGAAGAACACTGTCCTCTGTCTACCATGCTGCTGTTGTTGTTATGTGACATATCTGGGTCTTAAGGCTGTCACGGGGGTATTTTTAGCCTCATCGTTATATATTGTGGCGTCATTCTATTAGCGGCCATTTTAGACTTTGGCAGTTCAAAGACATCAGCCATTTTAAAAATTGGCAGACTTCAGGTGTCAGATGTTCTTGGCATCACACGGTCTGCTTTCTTAGCATGAGTGCTGTATCAGTTTCATGTACTGTCAAGTCTTTTATTACTCATGTTTTTCAATGCTATATTTGTCTCAGATTAGGTGTTGTTATTTTTCTGTCATCTAGGCTGATATTGAAGAACTTTAATAATTTGTAGAACATATTTGAATATTTTTAGTATCTCAATATAACCATGCATGCGTAAATTGACAGCCCTACACTGGATATATTCAACACATATTATTCACCCATTTTCCCCTATACCTAAGCCATTTGTTATTATAATTTTGCAGCATGCGGTGTTATGATTAGCTAAAGTGCTAAAGGTTATATTTTGCAACGTTGCTGTGTGTTATGACATATCTGGGGCTCTGACTGTTAGGAGTATTTTTAGCTGGCACACCATCTTGGCAGCCATCTTAAAGACACTTTCTCATGTCACCATCTTTGCATCAGTGCCAAAAATGAAGAAATAGGAGTGACATCCATCGTGTGTTCATTTTGGATGGATTTAGATTACAGCGTTGGAGAGAGAGAGAGAGAGAATAGTGTTGGCCTTGTCTTGTTTCTGGTCTGTTTGGCTGTAGTCCTGTTTGGACATAGTAATTTTGGGTCTTGTTGGTGACATTCAGAACCAGGATGTAGGATTATTATAATACTTCAATGGCAGTTATAGAAATATGTGTGTGCGTGCGTGTCTGTGTCAAGATTGGGGTTGGGCGGTAAAGACAAAGAGGAGAAGAGAGAAGCGCCAAACCAATAACTGGGATACACTGTGTGGTACTGAAAGGCTGATGTGTGTGTGTGTGTGTGTGTGTGTGTGTGTGTGTGTGTCCATGCACATGTTTGTGTGCACCAGTTGAAAGCCTGTTATGTTCTGCTCTATTCTGCAGAGAAAAGTGTTTTCTCACAGTAGATTAGCTAAACAATAACTGATAATCACCATTGTCCTACAGCCCATTGTATAGTGCATAATGTCTATGGTATAATTTGCAAACAGTAGGATGTATTTGTTTTTCTGGAGCACAGATATTGTTTTGTATTTTATTTTATTGTCTTTTTTAAATATTCAATTTAATACTGTTTAATTGTATTTAATTCTGTCCTATTCTGTTCTCCTCTGTTCTGTTCTATCATGTTCTGTTCTATTTAATAATCTTTGATTTTGTTCGGTTCTGTTCTACTTGTTCTACTCTGTTCTTCAACCAATATATTGTTTTAGCTGTAGTTCTATTCACTTCTGTTCTACAAACAGAATTAAACACTACTTTCTCTCTGTTTGCGATGAGCTAATGTAAGATGGTGAGATTAAACATTAGGCAGGAAAATATCACATTTTATCATATTTCACTGGAACAACATCTGGTTGAGGTCTGAGCTGATTACTAGAACATCTGGATGGGCTGACTGACTGTCCTGTCAACACACACACTGATCATGTATTATGTTGAGCTCCCATTATCTGCACTCAACTTCTGTAGGTATAAGGTATAGTCCTCAATGTGAAGTAGGGCATGACAAATTTCTCCCAAGTCCCATCATGTTAGCATAACAAAACTAACTGATTTATATTTGAATTCAGCAGAGAAAGGTGGAACACAATGCAAACAAAATAAGTAAAACAGAAAAACATAGCCCCGGGGATAGCTGTGAAAAACGCAACCAATCATGTCACACTGCTGGGTACCTGCAGGTAATGATATATTGCACGCTGTGGAAAAATTGAGTGTGGTTAAGGGGCCTGTGCAAGCTGCAGGGACTGGTATCAACATAGCATGCCATTTTGGCTGCAAGCTGACCACTTTACATGATTGTGATCAAGCCTCACTAATTCTGACTTTGCTGATATGCATCTCTGCTTTTATGCTCACACATGTGCAATCATTATCACCTGGAAACTGTACAGGTCTTTCACAGAAATGGAGGGAGGGAGGGAATAAAGAAAATGTGAAAGAAAAAAGCAGAGGAGAAAAAGAAAACTATGATTCTGTAAGAACATAAAATGAAGACTATAAAGGAAAGAAATTCCTTCTCTTTTCTCTTCTCTTCTCTTCTTTTCTCTTCTCTTCTCTTCTCTTCTCTTCTCTTCTCTTCTCTTCTCTTCTCTTTCCCATTTCCTGTGTTTATTTGTTGTTGGCGAGCTAAGAAACAGCCCCACAATCACAAAGGAGAAACAAATGACACAGTTATAGGAACAGGGGTTTGTTTTATGTGTCTGTGGGGGACTGATTCTTGTACGGTAAGCCCAAAAGGAAAGAAAGGAAGAGAGAAACAGACAGGAGTAAAAACATGCAAACATAAAAGGGAAGAATAAAGGCGTTTTTTTCTGCCCATGACATGAAACTCACTGCTTGAAAGTGAGTTTGTTAAAGAGGGAAGGCCAAACCAGGTGAGAAGGTACAGTAGAGAACAGGAATTCAAGTTCTTGGTGTCCTGCACTAAATCATAAATCAGAGATGTTGACCTGAAATCAGGTGGTCATAGGTTCAGCTCCCAGTACTGATAGTAGTTATAGTCTAGTGAGATGGTGACTCAAGCCAAAGTCACAGGAGAATGTCGGGTTACTGTAATATGCCTAAATGAGACGATTTCAATTCAAGGAATTGTAGTTGTCACATTCATACCACAGGATGTACAGTGAAATGAAAAGTGACAAGCATCATGTGACTGTGCAAAAGACACCAAAACCAAAAGGAAAACATTTAGAGTAATTACAAAACCATACAGCATTTAGCTTTTTATTCACTCATTCATTCACTCACTTCACTGAACTGTCTCCAGTGTGGATTATTTTTAAGCAAAACAGAAGCAAATAAAGTTGGATTATTCGTTTCTGTGCATGTAACGCAAGCTGTGGGCAGGCAGCCTGCTCTTTGGCAAGTCCAGTCGTAATACTCACTGCGTCTATACACTAACAACCTCCTCAGAGGGCACCATTGCTAGTCTGTTCAAGCACTGAAGTTCAGCTGGTATGCAGTGTACAAGCACAAACAGCTGCAACTGAAAGAATGAGGTAAATAATGGTTCGTGATACAGGTCAGAACATGAACCCAATCCACCTCAGATTGTATGTGAAGTTGTATTTTTTGTTTTTTGTTTTTTCATCTTTGGTGATCTTCTCCATGTCTTTGTCTCTGTGTTCAGGTTCCTACATGTATGTGGATGTCTCTCAGTATGATGTTGGCGAAAAGGCCAGATTTCAGCTGCCAGTCATGAAGGAGAATGATACCCACTGTATCGACTTCAACTATCTCCTCACCAGCCCTGATGGCTCCAGCCCTGGCACCCTGAATGTCCTGGTGAAGGTACTGAGCATCAACACAGCAGAATAGAATAGAAACACAGTGGTTTATTTGTCTTAATGGACGGAGACTGATTGTATTTGTTCAAATGTTATGGTTTTAGCTCTTCAGCAAAAAGCAGTCCTTACTGTGACACATTAACATTACCAAATGTAAACCTATTTACTGGCCCCTTTTCTGCAGTTTACATTGTGTAAGGCTGTTGTTTTTCTTCCAAAACAAAAGGTTATTTTAATTCAAAAAAAACAACTCCAGAACAGTTCAAGTGCTGAGTTAAAGTTTTCTGTTTGCCACAAAAGCAGATGGCGAAGAGCCTCTTCAGTTAAAACAAAACAAAACAGGATTTATGGGAAATGTGGTCTAGATTTCATGAAACACAACCACAAATAATCCAGCTAGAATGTGATGGAGGCTGCTGACTGCTTTGATTTAACCAGGAGTTTATGTAAGAATGCAAACAACATATTGAATTTTAAAAACAGCAAACCTGCACCCTGAACTCGCCAACATTGTTTTTGTGTTTAGATTTATATTAATTATTGAGAATCACATTAAGATTATGTTATTTAATTGAGAAATAAATCAGACGGGGCATATCTGACATACTGATGGCTTTAGAGTATTTCACAATGCAGTGAACCAAACTTCATTAACTTCCATGTCTGGCTGTTTTCAAAACACTCTTGTCTTCTCATCATCTTCTCCTCCTCTAAAGTTTTCTTTAAATATGTGGGAGCTGCTGGAAAACACATTTGCTTGTAAAGGTAAAGGTGACTGCTGTTTGACCATTTACTGGTTGTGACTGTGCCTAAATGTGGTAATAAATTAGCAAACACTTCGCTGCTGAAGTGTCCTTGAGAAAGACATTGTGTGCCAGGCCCAGAGGGTCTGCGCTGTAGCTGACCCTGACCTCCGACCATCTTGAAAAACGGTCTTCCAGGGTCTAATTATGTATTACATCATTATTATTGAATGTAATTAAATACATCTCAGAGTGATGGAAGGGTGACCTCTCTCTATAGACCCCTGAACACAGTGGACTGTGCGTTACTATGTTCATTTTTGTGTGAAATATTTTATATAGTTTTATTCTGTGTTTTGTGTCATCTCTAGGTTAACAAGGGTCCTTTGGCCAACCCCATATGGAACGTGACCTCCTACACTGGTAAAGACGGCCTCAGACCACCGCTCATTCAAAACTTATTGTGACACTGTTGTGATTTTATTCACTTGTGTTGACTTGAATTTTGTCGTCCAGGTAAAGACTGGCTGAAAGCCGAACTGGCAGTCTCCACCTTTTGGCCTAATGAATATCAGGTAACTCCCTAAATAACCAACCGACGGCTGTGTTAATACACGATTGCTTTCTCATGTACATATTTCTTTATTTCCAGTTGTGTTCATGTGACTACACAGACACACCACACAGAACAAACACATTACACACGCTGTGAGGCAGGCAGCTGATTTATTTGTGTTGACTGAGGCTCAGGAGGTGACGATTAGGCTAGAAAGACACTGAGAAAAACTAGGTGCATGTGTGTTCGTGTGTGTGTGTTTGCTTGCATGGGGGTGTGTCACCATGCTGGAAACCAACATGGTTGTCAATGCTTGTATGTGTTTTTAATAAACATCTGTTTAAGATGAATATCACAAAGGTTCACAGAGGTAGACTTCATTGCAGGACAGTTGTACTGAATCGCATTATTCTGAACAGTCAGCACTATCTGTGCGTGTGTTAGTTGGCTGGTGCTGACAAATGTGTGCATGTTGTTGGATAGCTTGTCTCTGAATGTCCTAGCAGGCATACACACACAGAGAGATCATGTTAACACAAACAGCCTGGGGACCATATAATATTACTGTAAGGCGAAGTGTGAAAGCATCCTCCAAATGGCCCATCTGGAGCCCAGTCCCCCTCAGTGACTACGGGAGGAGATCACCAGCCTGAAACTCGTGTGTCAACATGTTTTAATTGAACATAATCATCCTGGTTTGCTGAGGCTTATGTAGGTTTTTCAGGCTATGAGACAGGTTATTGGATTTGAGGTTATGAAGCTATTTTTTCATGTTCGAACATGTTTCTGTGTTAGCACTTTAGCTTGAGTTGTAATGAGTCTGGTTTCACCAGGGCACACGAGGACATGTGTAAGTACACACACACATGCACATGCACAAGAACAGATGATCACATGAATCCAGACACACACACACCCATGCGGTAATATACAGGTAGACCTTATAATTAGGTTTTTTCCTTGATCTCCTCTTTATTTTGAATGAAAACCAAACAGGCTGATTAGAGTTCCTTGACTGTCAATAGACTGCAATACATTTAACCAACTTCAGATAAAATTTTTACTTTATTAAAGCTGCCACGAGTGGTCAATTAATTCATAAGTCAATCAAACAACAGTTAATTAGCAACTTTTTTTGATAATTTATTAAAATGTCCCAAAATGTGGTGGTTTCTGCATCTTCAAAGCTTTGGTTCATGTCTGTTTGGATACAGCAGGTGCTGACATATCTAAGGATTCACACCATAACATGAAACGAAAATAGCACCCTCCCTGCGGGTTTAAACATTTTTGATTCGGTGCCCATACATGCATACATCACAGTGATATATTGTGACAATTTGCTGATAACAGCACAGGCAGGGAGAACCCAAATGCAGACCTGAAGACAGGATAATGCAATGAAGTAACTTTTATTGTGAGATAACAAGGCTTACAGCCAGATGGGTGGACAAGCAAGCAGGGAGGCAGGAACACAGGCAGGTAGAGGTAACAGGATAATACACACTGGTAGCAGGAACACAGTGGAAACCACAGGAACATAGACAGATAACCCAAAAAGGAGCTGGTGACAGTGTTTATATACTGGCTTGGATGATGAGGGAACTGGGGACAGGTGTGTGAGTGGTGAGGGAAATACAGGTGATTGAAGATGGGAAACAGGTGAGCAGATGGATATGGGGACGAGAAGAAGGTTCGGGGACATCTGGTGGGTGGATGGAAAATGAAGGGACAAACATGGCCGGGGCGAAGTGAGCAGGGGCTGAAGAGAACTGAGGAGCAGACTGCGACATATATGCGACTGGTTGATAAGAGGATGTATTACTCAACCCTACTCTGGAGTGATGATATGTCAGTCCTCAGCCTTCAGTGCTTCAGAGTAGCTTGGCCCATGTAAGAACCTGTAAACACAAGCTATCTGTAATCCTGCCGTACACTGATGAGACCAGTGAGTCAGTGAATGTTTGACATCTACAAGAGCAACATACTATTTCCCCAGAGAGGACCACCGTCATATCTGTGAATCACTTATTTTAAGTGGCTGATGAGTAGATTCAATAAGAAAACAGCCAAGTGAGCAATGACCGCTTCCAGGTTTCTATGATCCCAGGTTTCGAAGAAACAGAAATTCATTATCATATACAGAGCTGCAGACTTGAGACTTGGCCCAAAAATGAGCCTTGGGTCTTTGATTTGTCTGCTGTGAAACTTGTTACATCATATGATTTGGGCTGAGATTTGAAAACAAAACAAAAACAACAAAAAAATTAAAATCTCTGGTTGTGAGCTGGTAAAGTCCCTCAGTGATCGTGATAGCTGCAGGCCTCAGGGGTGCTGTCATTTTTCACAAAATCAAAGTAGAACAAATTCAAACCAACACACGATATTTTAGCTCATACACTGAATTTTAAACTCGAGACCTATGTGTTGAACAGACTTGGTCTTAGCTATGTAAAAAAAACACACACGCTTTGAAAGGATAATATTAAAATGCCATTTCATTATATTCTGCATTCAGAGACCTGAAAGACTTGTTACTGATTTGCAATTTGTGTCTTGGACATGCCCTTAATCACTGTACATGTGCAGATAAAGGAGAAGAGATCATAAGGTTACGTTAAGGCTATGAAACCAAATGTGGATATAATAAGTGATGAGGAGCAGACTGTGGAGGCAGACAGACAGACAGACAAGCCGGCCTTCAGACAGACAGAGATGAAGGTATTAAAAGTCAACTGATGTCTTGCTGCTGTGCTCCGCAGTGAGCTATGAGTGAAAGATGATAGGAAAGAGAGACAAGATAGATTGGTTGGGGAGGGAGAAAGAGAGGGGGAGAGTGTGACAAGCAGGGGATGATAAGCTATGGGTAAACAGTTCACGGCAGATTTCCTTTTACAGGTGATGAATGACAACAACTGCTCACCCCCTCGCTCTCTTTCTCCCTGTGTCGCTCTTTTTGATAGCGACCTCCTCTTCTCTCCTCCCACCTCTTCCCTCCTCCCACCTCTTCCTCTGTTCATTACAGTGCTCCTCTCTGAGTAAACACAGTTAGAAAACAGGCGGCTAGAGAGACCCAGAAAGAGAGAAATTAGGGGAGAGGAATGTTTAGAAAGAGGGATGATGACGAGTGGAGGGAGTAGGAGGGCTAACACATGGACAAGGAGGAGAGAGGGAAGATGAGAGAGGTGAGTTGATGAACTGAGATGGTGGTAAATGGAAGCATCTGTTGTAGGGGCTGCCCTGCCCTTAGCCCGTGATACCCATAATTCCCAGCTCAACCTCACAAGCAATACCCACCCACCTCCTCACCTTTCACTTTAACATTATTGGATACAGTTGTACTGTAACTGGTGACGTTGATAAACTGTAAGTTAGACTCCTAATGATTGGACGACCAAAGGACAGATGATCTCTAGCTGATGAGCTGCTGAGTTAAAAGATCTGTTCTCTCTGGACCTTCACCCAGCGCCATCCACCAGACAGCAAAGACTCACTGAAATACGTGCTCATAGCTTCACTTCCTCAGAGACAGCTTTTATGAGATTGATGTGATATATTAAGTCACTACTAAGGCCCATCATTTAATAATCCCATTCCACGTTTTGCTGTTCTCCTCTTTCTATAGTTGTTGTGATATTATTGGATCAAACCAATGGACTTACCAACCTACATTGCTAACACCTCTATTGTGAAAAAAAATCAATGTCCACATTTTATTTTTGCAATTTAAATGAACTTCTCAGCAGCCGTAATATGGATGATTGTGCAGATGTAGCAAAAATAAGAAATGAAAGCAGAGAAAGAAAAAGGCAGAGAGGAATGGAATAAGAATGAAAGACAAATAGATGGGCCCTAACACCACACATTCTCTTCCTCACCGCACTGGGCTTCATTACTTATTATCAATTCTTTGGCAGCAATTTTATGTGTACCAAAGGAGATTACTATGATCCTACAGGAAGTATCTCATTTATCCTTCCTGACGCGTTGGCCAGAATGTATAAATCCAGCAGCAGTCAGGATGGCAGCTTTGTGTTTGTCCGGTTTTATGCACATCACTGGTGGCTGTCACGGTATTCTTTGACAGTTCAGATTGGATCCATCACTTTGACTGCAGATTTAATTGGCACTTGTCTTGCTTTACTTCTAAATGCTTCTAAAACTCAGTTCAGAGGCACAGTTTATGATTTGGTGACAGTGTCATAGAGGGTTTGTGATTTGCAAGCGGAGCATCTTTAGGTTATGTAATTTCAGTTTTGTTGTCGTCATTTTGTTTTTTTGGAGACTTTGTAGTGCTCACTGCTGAGACTGTCCCTTTTAGAAATTTCAGAAATGACTTTATTTTCTAATAATCACTCCTGTGTTTAATTTAACAAATGATATTGGTAAATATATATTTTGCAAATCTAAACACACAAATTAAGCTTAGATTCCGTCATTTGTTTTGAATGTTTTAAAAGCAATAGACAACAGCTACTAATCGTTTAATTGCTACTAATTACTGCCAATCAATTTGTTTAATGCGGAACCACTTTTTTGTTTATGTAAATTGTGTACGTTTCTGTGTGTTTGTGTGTGATTATGCTACATGTTTATTCTTGCACTTTTTTCATTCTTGCTCTCTCTTGAAAAACACGACTTGATCTCAGTGAGACTAGCTGTGTTTAATAATAATAATAATAAAAAATTCTATGTAGTAAATTTAATAATGAACACAGTAATAGCTAAATCCCCTCTCTCTGTCTTTTCTCAGGTCATATTTGAAGCAGAGGTATCGGACAGCAAAGCCGGCTTCATCGCCATAGACGACATTCAGGTGCTCAGCTACCCATGCGGTGAGTCATTAGCATGCCAGCAATTAGTCCTAGTTCACTGAATAGACGCTGATAGCTTTGGCCACTAATTAGACTGTACCTGGGATGGTTTCTGTTGCAGTTGAATGGGTAGATAAGTGGGAAGGTGACACGGGAGAGGAGGGATGTGGAGAGAGGAGAAAGACAAGTCGTAGAGAAAAATGAGAGGAATAAAAAAGGAGAGTGAGAGAGAGAGAGATTGTGAGAAGGAGAAACAGAGAGGAAGCAGGAATAGGAGAGAGTGAAGCGGGAAATGAGACAGTATTAGGGCAATCATGGAGAGAGAAGATTTTGACCACTCAGCACTTTCTCTCTCTCTTTAACCCACGTGCACACACACACACGCACACACACACACACACACACACACACACACACACACACACACACACACACAGTGAACAGTAGCTGTCTTGTCTCAAACTGACAGGAAAGAGATGAGGGCTGCGATCCATTTTAAATTCTCGCTACGTCTCAAGTCTTCTCCTCTCCTGTGCCTGAGTGTTTCCTTACCGCTAGAGGCTGAAAAAAGAAGTTGTGACGACAAACTGTTAGTGGTAACAGAAGTGTCTGTTAATCTAAAGCCATAGGCATGTTCCTGGAGGGTCCCCATATTTGAAAGGAAGCAATTACAACCTCTTTTGGTCATCTGTCAAGTAGCAGCACTGAAATCTTTGGGGACAATTTTGTTTCTTAATAGATTCTATTGATTATAAGTCATAGAAATAAACTGTCTTCCACTGTCCCCTTGTACAGTTTGTGAGGTCCTGGAATCCCTGTTGTTCCTGTCTCTGTCACAATTTGTCGATGTTCCTCTGAAAGAAATTTCTGGACATTCATTTTGTCACCAAAGTGACCCAGAATCTGAGAAAATATAAAAGAACAGCCCCAGTCTTTTAAAGGCAGAGGAGCAGCACTTCTAATAGGAAGGAGCAAGTATTTGAAAAGGAATTAGTACTTAGTCTCCACAGTGGAAGCATTCATTCTCACAGCTGCATTTCTGGACACACAGGTTTGTGTGTTTGTGTGTGTGTGACTGTGTGTGCGCACGTTTGCATGAATGCATGTGTGCAGGCCTGTGTGTGTGTATTCATTCACCATAGGAGCTGCTATCTATGATTGCAATCACCTCCCTGGAATAAAAATGTCATAGATGAACTGCATCTTCAGGGTCTATAAGCCTTACTTCTTATTTTAGCATTGTGGTTGAGAACTGAAAGCAAGGTGAATTATATTTACTGAATGTGACATTGATGTTACCTCCCAGGGGCAATTCAGCACTGTGTTCTGGTTTCATCTGACACCACTAAAATCTAATCGCAGTAATAATGAACATATTCCTGAGGGTATAAAATGTCCCTAAATGTATACAGTGTGTTTGTGATAACCCGACCTGTCTGTATCCATAACTCCCTCTGGCTCTGTCACCTCATTTAACAGACAAATAAAATGAAACCAAAAACACAGAAATGTGTAACCTCGCTGTAAACTGAGTCTCATTCACTTCTTTTCTTCAAACACATTTCCTGCAGATAAATCCCCTCATTTCTTGCGTCTCGGGGACGTGGAGGTGAACGCCGGACAAAACGCCACATTTCAGTGTATCGCTACAGGACGAGACACATCGAACAACAAACTCTGGCTACAGGTATACACATACACACACAGATGCACACATGCACAAATGCAATCCATGTTCTTGTATACTGCTATAGGATGAGCAAGAAACCATAACTACACATAGATACATACAGTTTAGTGTAATGTGTCTTTGTTGAAAGGCTGTACAAGACATATTTTTGCACTTAACCTTAAATTAAACAACATCACCTCATTTCCCGCACCTCAGTGCCCTGTACCTAAATAAAATAAATAAAAAACAAATAAAAAGTACAAATATATGTATTTGTATACCCCCAGTATATTGGGATAGACATAGACAAACACAAAGAGATAAAACAATGTACTAAATGTGCCACCCTCAGGACTGGTACTTTCAATAATTAAGTGTCATACACACACAGACACACACACACACATGCGCGCACAGAGTGACTCCAGGCCATACATCCTAGCAGCTAACATGATTAAGAGTTTAATAGCTCCTGATTTCATTATGGTTCTATTGTAGTCATGACCTTCAAACCTGCTGTCAGGGAGGCAAAATGGTGTGTGTGTGTGTGTGTGTGTGTGTGTGTGTGTGTGTGTGTGTGTGTGTGTGTGTGTGTGTGTGTGTGCACGTGTG
>JBBMJY010000011.1:5330306-5345332 GCA_037833715.1 Toxotes lorentzi
GTGTGTGTGTGTGTGTGTGTGTGTGTGTGTGTGTGTGTGTGTGTGTGTGTGTGTGTGTGTGTGTGTGTGCAAGTGGGCGTGTGTGGTGCAGTGTGGCCTTGTGACCTTGAGCAAGGCAGTTAACCCTCCACAGCCCATGCAGAACCTGATGTGTCTGTCTGTTTGTCTGTCCGTGAATCAGAGGAGGAACGGAGAAGATATTCCTGTGGCGCAGACCAAAAACATCAACCACAGACGGTTTGCCGCCTCCTTCCACCTCAAAGAAGTCACTAATCAGGATCAAGATCTGTACCGCTGCGTCACCCAATCAGAGCGTGGCTCCGGGGTGTCGAACTTTGCAGGTCTTATCGTCAGAGGTGAGGACTTTAAAAAATATTTTCGAGGTTATTTAATTGATTTGCTGTCAGCTTGGGACATTGTGTTCTTTGCTGTTTTCTTCTCCGATTTTATATTTAATATTTTTCAGAGATCACTTTTTCTGCTTGAGTAGATAGCTTTTAGTGAAAAGTGAAAAAAAAAAAAAAAGTGGTTCATTATATTTGGAAGCCAACTGGCTGCTCGCTGAGCCTTTTAAGCTTTTCTGTTTGCACTTTACAGTCGTAACAGTAGCACATTAACCAAAAACAAACGCAGGTTTCATATTTCTATCCAGTGAATGTCAACTTTGACGCTGAAAGTACAACTAGTTGGAAACACCATCTCTTGCCGACTTGTTAATGTAAAACAGCAATCATGTAAAAGCGATCATAACTATGATGAGCTACTTGATGGATACATACCTGATGCTAGGTTGCTAAGTCAATATTGGACAGTCATTGTTCAGGAGAGTTTTTTTGTGAATGGTCAGTTGTAAAGTTTATTTGAATCTCTCCATGACCTTGTTTGGAGTTTTATATTTTGTGCATTGTGTGCAACTTTTAGAATGTTAAAGGACTTTTCCAATCAAATGCACGTTCACTGTGTCTGACTGATAAAATATAAGTCACACAATATAGACTAATGAGGAGAGTTTGTGTGCGTATGTAGATGTGTGTACTTCAGCCTTGTGTTTTGTACGTGTGTGTGCGTGTGCACATCCTGCGTGGGTGTGTGTGTGAGTGAGTATTAGCCAGCTGCATTGGTGTCTATGTGCACATATGTAAGCTGTGTGTGAATGGAAACTGTGTGTGTTCCAGCTGTCATGTGCAGCTGACATGTGGTTAATAAGGTGTCACCAATGTGTGTTTGAGACGGGATGCTTTATTCATTCACATCCAATAGCTTACATATTTGATTCATCTCCCAGAGAGAGACAGAGGAGGAGGGCAGAGAGAGAGGGGGTAAAGGCGAAAGATTCAGAGAGAATGATACAGGAGTTACAGAGAGGAGGGGGGCAGGGTGAGCAAAGAGAGAAGTGGAGATGGTGAAGGAAAGTTAAATGTAAATAGTCAGCTCATTATCCCAAGAATATCCATATCAGAATCAGGAATATGTCTGAATATGTAAACAGCTGAGCAGAGTCATGTTTATTATTCTGCATAAGAGATGGCAGAGGAGAAAGAAATGAGAAATCAAAGCAGGAGTGAGCACCATGAATATGAACATTAGCTGGTGTGGCTCAGATAATGGAGCTCTTACACTGTCCGGTTTAGGGGTTTGACTCTTTCGCTTGAGCAAGACACTGACACGTCCAGGGTTAGTGTTACAACCACACTGGGAATGAATAGGTTTGCTTTCTCTTTGGTCCAGAAAATCTGGCTGTTTTGGAGACACACTTTCTCCATAGGACCTTGGTGCTTTAGTAAGAATACATAAGCAGCTAATGTTTATTTATTGTGAAGATCTTTTTTTGAATATGAGAAGGCAAAGAGGGGAGAGATGAGGAATCTGCACAGCAGGAGACATGTGTCTAAACATGAATAGGACCAATCTACATATATGAAAATATATTCAGGTTCAATAAGACACACTGAGCACATTGCGTTTCATGGCCAGGCATCGGCTTGACAACCAGCCACTGTCACAATCTGTGAGAAGAAGCTTTTGGAGCTCTGAGGGATATTGGTGATTATGAATATTGATCCAGAGTCTGGTTGTTAGAAAGATATCACAATAAAAGAATGAGGACTGCATGTATGAATGTGGAAGGAGAGGAGCCTCATGTTTATTTATTAGAAATATCAGATGGGAGATGAGAGCTAGAGAGAAATCAAAGAAACAGGGAATATGTTTATTTCACTTCTTGGAAAGTATGCATGTTGGAGTTTTGAGGTTCCTGCAGGGCATTGATGACCATGAATATGGACAGAGTTAAGCTGCATTGCTAATGTTTTTGCTGTGGATATTTTAATATTTATTTACAGTAAAATTTGAGAGAGCAAGAGAAAGATGAGGGAAAGGATATTACTGGAGCAATCGTATATCTGGTAGGATTCTGAGGAAAAAGAAAAATGGAAGTAAGAATCACTGGGGGGTGCCAAAATATGACTTGTATACATTAAAAATGGCAGTAGGACAGAAACCCAGGTTTCATCTTCAAAGCCTGAAAAGTGATCCACTGGGTGATGTGAGATTCCCTCGGTGCAGGTACGCACAGACCTGGTCTATTGATATTTATAACATGTAGATGACAGAGATGTGCGATTATCTTCTCCCTCTGTGTGTGCTGAAGCTGTCAAGATCAGAGAAAAGAAGCACATTTTTGTAGACAGAGGTGCATCATGGGAGCATGAGAGGGGTAACATGGGATTCCCAGATCAGCCTTGAAGACATTTTTTTCTCACCCACGAGCAAAAATGTGAAAATACCCTGTTAATTAAAAATATATACGTGTGAGTGTGTGTGTGTGTGATAAATAGGTAGAGTTGTAGTACGTGTATATGTGTTTGTGTCACTATGGCTTGGTCAGAGCCAAGCTCTAATAAAGCCCTGCCCTCTGGTTCCTACGGTGACAGAGTGCATCATCACGCCAGCTTGTATCTCACACACATGCGCACACACACACACACACCAATACATCACCATGCCAGCTTGCATTACACACAAGCCATGGCCTAAAAAGCTCCTGCAGTATTACTGTCACACACATGCTTGCCCACAAACACATACTTCTCAGACTTACGAGGACACACAACGGGCTTGAATTCATACAATTGTCTTAAACCCGTAATGGTCCACTTCCAAAACGTCCTTCTCTTCCTTTTAACCTATCACACACACACACACACACACACACACACACACACACACACACACACACACACACACACACACACTTTCTCACTCTAAGTAA
The DNA here is from genome assembly GCA_037833715.1 of Toxotes lorentzi. Classification (NCBI taxonomy): domain Eukaryota; kingdom Metazoa; phylum Chordata; class Actinopteri; family Toxotidae; genus Toxotes; species Toxotes lorentzi. The sequence continues at coordinate 5,333,578 of JBBMJY010000011.1, forward strand.
CAGTGACAGGTGGAGCTTGAGGCGTTACTGAACTTTAGAAAACCTACTGCCACTGTTGGCCGTCGATATGCCTGAAACACACTTGCACACCCATGCACACACTCCTCTCTAGTTCTGGAGGTCAGATGTCCTCCAGTGAGTACTGTAGTGATGTCAGCAGAGGTCTGTGAAAGCTAAACTTTATCGACAAGGTTGCTGACGATGGACAACAAAGGAGAACATGCCAAGTGGGCACCAGTGACCAGCAAAAAACCCTTCTGTCCTCTTTCTTTCTTTGACTTACTTTCTGTTTGTCTGTCTATCTCTGCCATGTTTATCCACTACATCATAAATCTTAAATCATATCCCAGTGCCTCAGGAGTGTTTTTAATGCTAATATCACTCAATAAAGTGAGTGACAATGAAAACAAATTAATCAAGAAGATGGGTTAGGTCAGAATCGACACACACTCATTTGACATTTTCCCAATGTTGATTTGTTTTTTTTTATTAACATGAAGTTTGACCCAAAAAAATGAGAAATGATGAGAGGGTTCACATCTGTGATTAATAATAAAAAAGATGGCGACAACATTCCCATTTCAAAACAGCATCATTGATGATTTGTTATTTTTTTTTTAGGTCAACTGTACCAATGACAAGCGATTAAAAAAAAGAGAAGAAAATGAAAAGCATGAATCCGTTCCAGCGCATGTTTTTTATCTGGAGTCATATAATGACCCACTTACATTCTTAACTGTTTCATTTTTATGTCTATTATCTATATTTTAGATATTCAATAGGCTTTTAAGTAGCACACAAACACATATTCAAGACAACACACAAGCTGCAGTCTACTCTTTTGTATGCTTGAATACACCTTTTTGTTTTAGTTCTTTATTTGTTTGTTAATAATCAAGTTGTTTACTTTGTTTATTTGATGGCATTGCAAACTGACATGTTGTTGACATGGTTGGTTTTCTGAAGTCACCTCAACATTCATTATCTGAATTCAGCTCCGTCTGCATGTGTCTGTGTGTGTGAGTGCATGTGTGTGTGTGTGTGTGTGTGTGTGTGTGTGTGTTTGCGCATGTGCTGTCAAACTAGTGTTTCATCTTTTGCTAAAAAGACACTCCCCAGCCTGCACCTCTCTGACAGCCACATTCAACACACGCACACACACACAACCACACACACACAGAAATGTAAACACAAACACTCATTCACATCCACACAAAAAGAAAAAGAGGTGGCAGCAATGCAAAATATAGCTAATAATGGACCAACATGCACGGTAACACACACACAAATATAATTCAGATAATACTCACTTTGATATGATAGGATTGAAGCTGGGTTGCAGTAAAAATCACAAAATCACATTTCCCCTATTGTCTTACAGATAGAAGTGTGTTTGAGAATGTGTCTGAGAGAGATGCAATCTGTATGATTTACTGTATGTGAGATAGATCACAGTGTATGTGTGTGTGTTTGTGTGTGGAGACTGTATGTGATTAATTCATGTGTTGGCCTGCGTGTGTATACGTGTCAAGAAGGCGGAGTGTTTTAAGGTTGTGTGTGTGTTGTGCGTTCCACTTGTCAACCACAGGTGTGTGACAGTTAGCTCTGATCTGACTGACTGAACCATCACACATCCACTGCATTTACGTACAAGTACATTCAGTGTTTTTTTTTTCACTACAGAGTTTTCGAGACATACAGTATGTCTAATGAAAACTAGAGCATATGCCATGTTTAGCGTTTTAAAATAAAAATGTCATTGCTCAGTCAATCAAATTCAATCAAATCAATGTAATACTTCAGGTTACACATGCACAATCTTTTAATGTCTCTCTTTATCAAATACAGTCTTACCCAGGCAGGTAAAGCTGATCATACCTTACTGTTTCCCTTGATAAAGCAATGCCAATGAAAGATGACATGTAGGGAAAGGAAAGCTGATCAACTGATGAAAAATTTGGTAAATTTGGTAGTTTCTTTTATTAAAGGCAGAAGGCTTTTGATCTGGACTAGCTGTATCTGAGTATGTACTGAGTGTATCAGTGCGTGAAGCAACGTGGCTTCAAGCTATGATGATACCAGATGAAAGTGGCTTCATATAAAGGTTGTTATTTGAAGTGTTTGGAAAAGCACACTGTGAACACAATGTATTGTATTGTATTATTGTTGAACCTCCAAACAGCCACAGCTACTGAGACCTGAACACAGTGAGTCTTACAAGAATTTTTTTTTCTGGATGACCAGACGTTAAGCCAATTAGTCCACCATGACGCAGCCTTGTAGTTCAGATGCCATAATATTGCAAGTCAGTGCCCCTCAGTGTGATGTCCCTAATGATCTGACTCATTAGCACAGCTGTCATTATTTACTTGTAGTATGTTTAAAATATATATTTGAGTTTCACATGTCAGCTGTCACACTGATGAGGCTTTGTATCACAGAGATGTTCCTTGTGCTACTACGCTCTTCTGTTACATTGTGACCTTGTTTCAGTGTGTTTCATTTATCCTGCGAGGCCCTTTGAAACCATCTTTTATGATCTTTTCCATTCTCTCCTCAGAGCCTCCGCACCCCATCGCCCCACCCCAGCTGCTAGGCGTCGGCCCTACGTACCTACTGATTCAGCTCAATGCTAACTCCATATTTGGAGATGGACCTATTATACTGAAAGAGGTATGTTCTAAGCATTAACTTGTAATTTGACATCTGCAGTAATGCTCAGGATGAGTTCCTATTAATAGTGAACATTTGAGTAACATGTAATATTTGATTGTCTTTCCTTCAGGTTGAGTACCGTATGACATCAGGCAGCTGGACAGAAACTCACGCAGTGAACTCTCCTAATTATAAGTTATGGCATCTTGACCCAGACACAGAGTACGAGATCAGGGTCTTACTAACCAGACCAGGAGAGGGAGGGACTGGCAAACCTGGGCCGCCACTCATCACCAGGACCAAATGTGCAGGTAGGCCATAGATACTGAAGTATGATGGAAAATGGATCAGTTTTGTAATTACCATAAGCTAAGCAGTCGTCAAATAAAGCCAGGATAAATGGAACGTATCTCAGTTATATATATATATCTCAGTTATATATATTTCATCGCAGCATTTACAATAATGTCTTTTGTGAAAGTAGATTATAAAGATGTATGTCTGCCTAAAACATGATAAACTCGATTTTTAGTCGAGTTGGGTCTGCCTGTGCACACAGCTTTTTCTGCCTGTGTGATTGTCTATCGATCTGTCCATCTACTGTTGTTCTTTTTATCTTGGTATCTATATTTTAGTCGGTGGAGTGCTATTTGTACTGTGAGCATGCATTGAGAGGAGAGGAGAGAGATGTAGCGAGGGATAGAATTGGAGGAGAAAGGAGGAGAGAGCCTGAGTCAGTCTGTGGTTGTTCAGTGATCTGAGAGAAAGAGTGATTAAAATACTGGAGGCTCTCTACACCTTTCTCATTTTTTATCCAGATTTTTTTCCCCCTTCTCTCACCTCATTCCTGCTTTCTCACTGCTGCTTTTCCTTTCTCTCATATCTCCCATTCCTCCTTTCCGTAGCTCTCTTTCTACTTCGTTCCCTGTCGCTGCCTTTCCCCCCTTTCTGCCTGGCTCTCTCTCCCCATCTCTTTCTCTCTCTGTGGATCAATAGACAGAGGGCAGAAACACTGTCTGACATTTGTAGAAATAAACGACTGAAATATAAACACAGCTAGCCTGAGGGAGAGAGACAGAGTGAGCGAGAGAGACTTGATATGAGAGAGAAAGAGACAGAAAGAAAAGCAATGAGCTTGAATGAGAAACAGAATAAGGGAGCGATGGAGAGATGATGAAAAACAATAAGGCTGGAAAAGAAAGAGAGAAGAGAATAGGAGCGGGGGGAGAGAGCGGGACAGAGAATGATGAAACTGGAGAATGGAAATGAAAGAGAGATGAAAACTCATAACCACGGGGCTGACTGATGTCTGCCAACCTGTGTGTGTGTTTGAATGAATCTGTATGTGTGTCTCTGTGTGTTTATTGACAGAGAGGAAGTCATAGACTTGTTCAGGCGACTCATGTATTGAACAGTTTCCTGTTTGACAGGAAGAGGAAATTAATCTTCTTCTCCTCACTCATGCAGGTCCACATTTGTGTCACACTTGTGAACTCATTGTAATCCACATAACGTGCTGATATCTGACTAAAGCGGGAAAATAGGCTCATAAATTTAGAATTACATCAAATTATTCTGTATATCTGAAAAAGTTTCATGTATGTGTTCATTTCTTAAATTAGGACAGAAAAAGATTAATCTGCTAAGATGTACAAAGAAAAGATAGTTCTTGAATTTACTCACATTTGAAACAAGCAGAATAATCTCACCCTGCTCTCTGTTCTATTTGACATGCTTTAAAGGAATAGTTCAACATTATTGGAAATACTCTTATTGGCTTCTTGCTTAGAGTTAGATGAGTAGAGTCCTTTTCCAGCTGAGCTGGTTTAGACCATGTGTGTCCGAGACTTCCACTGGCCGAACTAGCTGACATCCTGTCGGCTCCTCACACACATACGCAATATTTCAGTGCGACAGGGTCATTCACATTCAGACTCACACACAAAGACACACACGCTTGGACTTGTGTGTGTTTGTTGAAAGACTGAGACAGACGCACACAGGGTAGAAATGTTATTTAAATGGTAATGATCCCTTAGCTTTTTCTGTTTAGTTAGGTTTGTCTGATCCAGCCACCTGTAGTTTACTGAATATTTAGTTCAACACAATATAATGAGGATATGCTCATACACTCACACAATGAAGTGTGTGCACAAGCACCAGGCTTAAACCCAATCTATCACCACACAAAACACTGTTTAATTAAAAACCAATAAAGTTGATAAAATACAGAGCAGGAAGCACACACACCGCAGATGTGATACCAAGCAGCATTTCGTATCTTCTTTTCTTTTCTCTTTTCATCTCTACATATTTTTTTATTTCTTTTTTACCTCTACTCTTTTCTTATGCTGCCTCTGTCTGTCCTTCTCTCCCACTCTTCTCGATTTTTCTTCTGTGGTGATTTATTGCTCTTGTCTGAAGGGTGAAAAATAATCAACTTGAAGTGAAGAGTTAGTGAGAGTGTGTGTTGTGTGCGCATATGTGAGTGTGTGTGTGTGACAGAAGAAGGTGATGAAGTAGCTTTTAATCCAAATCCTGAATTTTCTGCTGAAAACCTCTTGGTCATGGCAGGTTAGACATATACACACACTCACGCACGCACACACACACACACATACACACACACACACAAGCTCAAACACCCATGGACACACTCTAAAACCATAGTCAGACAGGCATGAGCACACACAGAAGAGAGACACACTAAGATGTATCGAGATGGAGAGAAATGTACAGACGCACACACAGTTCAGAAGAGTCACAGTATTTCTCCTATGTTGCACGAGCTCAGCATCAGTTGGATTAATGGAAGAATGGAATCACAAAACGCACATTTCCAGACACACAAGCACGGATGTTGTAGGAATCACACACAATATATCACAAGTATTTCTTTATATATGTGAAAACACACACACACATACACACAGTCAGCAGGACAACGCTTTAAGGGTCAGACCCTTGGAATAGTAGATTTACAGACAGTACTGTCCAACGTGTGTTTGAGAGTCACTCAGTTTTACAACAGTGATCTGTCGGTGTGTTTGCATGTGCCTGTGGCGGTTTATGTGGTGTTTTTACTGAGGTTTACATCATTTACGAGGGTCAGTTTTGTTGTTTTTTGCACATTCAGATTTGTAGATTTGGGGAAAACTTAAAACTTAAACTCCATTGTGTATGAATCTTAAAGAAAAGGGCTTTGGTGTAGCTGGAAGGTATATATATATATAGTTCAAAGAATCTGTCATGTTTGACCGATTCTCAGAAAAATGACATCAAAACATTATTAACAAAAACAAGTGGATGAAGATTTGTGCCTGTGAGCTTTGCTGAGCTGCAAAAACTCAAAGTAAAATATATACTTCCCATTGTTTTTACCTATATTTCTTTGTAACAATAGATGTTTTGAAATACCATGTTATTCATGGGCATTTCTGTTTCATCATCACTCACCAGGTATAATTTGTTTTCTTTTTCTGAACTTCTTGATTTTGAACAAATCCCCCACAATGTATTATAGTGATACTAATTGTGAGCTCTACGAGACAGTCTGAGTTGTTTATTTCATAATTAGCCTCGGCATAGGCAAATCAGAATCAAATTCCATGTAACTTGCAAGTGCAAATTGAAAACATGGTGCAGCAAAAATTTGCACCTTTCATGTACATAAATCTGGTCCAGAGAGAGACAGAGACATACAGAGAGAATAAGAGATAGATGCAGAATGAATGAACGGAGTTTCATTTGTCTTCCTCATGACAGTGGAAGGATTACCAGGAACTAATTGGACAGATTAACTTGGATTTAGCTGCATCTCCTGTCACCCCTTTTCTGTTTCCTCCCCTCGTATCCTCTCCCCTTGCCGTTCCTTTTTTCTTTCTTTTCTTCTTTAAGCTTCCTACTGCCTGCTCTATGCACTTTTTACTGTATATTTCTTGGTGCTTCTTAAAGCTTCATGTTGAGGGACAGGGTTTTTTTTTTCTTTTTGCCCTTAGCGTAGTTCTATTTCATTTAGTTTTATTTCCTTTCCTTTTGTTTTCTGTTCTTTAATTCCAACCTCTGGATTCTGCTGATATGAAGCTTGCCGTCCTTGGTGTTATTGTTGGTGTTTATTGGTATTGTTATTGTTTTCAAAGCTCCATCTGTGGAGAACAAAGCCTTTTAGTTCCAACATGAATCCAGCCGTTTGTCTGTCTACCGGAGGAGGAGAAAAGGACAAGGCAGCCTCTGTGGTTTACCGTTGGACCAGGTCCCGCTTGACTCTGGCCACGCTCCAAACTAGTTATCGTCTTTCCCCGCTCCTCTTCTCAGTCCCTCTCTTTCCCTCTCTCATCTTTCTCTTCCATTTCTCTCTGCTCCCTTTATCTGTCCCCCACTGCCCCAGTGTCATTTTTCCATGCATTGCTTTGTTTTTACACTCCTCTTTACTCACTTTCAATACCACTGTCTTTACCCATATCTTTCTTTCTTTCTTTTGTCCATTTTCTGTCAGTGTTTCTTCCCCTACATTTCTCTACCTGCTTTCATTACCCTATAGTAAATAGACAGAGATAAGCAGCATTGCATTATGGGTCAGGGGTTGTGGGTGGGGGGCTAACCTTAGTTTGTGCGTGTGTGTGTGTGTGAAAGGCAGCTAGTCATATATTTTGTTTTAATTCCGTGTTGAAGACCATCACTGTGAGACAGTGTTAGCATCCACAGACCCTGAAATCAATACAGTTTATTGCAATGCCCTAACTTTGTGAGTGTGTGTGTGTGTGTGTGTGTGTGTGTGTGTGTGTGTGTGTGTGTGTGTGTGTGTGTGTGTGTGTCCTAATAGCCAGGTTTATGGTGAGGAGGATCACAAGTATTGATTTGAACAGGGAGGGAGACAGAGAGGAAGAGACTGAGACAAGTGAGGAAGAGACAGAGATAGAGGTGAGACAGGCGGAGAAAGCAGTAGGTCTCCCTCTTGCTCTATTTAAATGTCAACCATCTAATAACAGGTTGAGGCAAAAATGAAATGCTCTGACCCCTAAGCTATTAACGCACACACACACACACATACAAATGTTGGTCTTGCTGCAGTTGTGAGGACACTCATTGACACAGTGCATTCCCCAGCCCCTCACCCTAACCTAACATTAATCATTACAACTAGATGTCTAACCCCAACCCTTACCCTAACCTAAACCTGACTCTAACCTGAACCCTAAAACCAAGTCTTAAACCTCAAACAGCACTTCAAAGTAGTGCGGACCAGCCAAAATGTCCTCACTTTTCCAAAATGTCCTCACTTCGTAAGGTCTATGCTTGGTCCTCACAAAGATAGATCTTAGTGTGTGCTGCAGCTCAGCAGACAAATACCTGTCTGGGTGTGTTTCCCTTATATGTCTTCATGCCTTTTTATTAGTGAGCTATTTACATCTAAATGAGTCAGTAAACCTCAACATGTTTGTATTCACTAACAGCTCAGTGTGTAAGAGTGTGTATGAGAGTTGTGTTTGCCCTTGACTTATTATGAGAAGTTTTGTTAAGACCAGCACACAGACACACACATACACAAACCCCCACCTATACATGCTCTTCTCAGATTTAATCTTGATTCAGTCACAACCTGAAGCACATATGTGTGTGTGTTTGGGTGATAGCTGAGTGTGAGAGTGGCCGTCCCTGTGAGTTTCTGTTCATGTGTGTGTGAGTGACAGGCAGATAATGGGCTGTCAGAAGACGCAACAACTTTGTGTCCTTGTGTTGTCTTCTCTGAGAGAGGAAGACCCAGGGAAAAACAGAGAATGAGACAAGGAGGGGTTGGGGGGACACTTGCATCTGTACTTAAGGTGAGCTTTTTTATTAAAGAATCCTGAAGGGACATGAAGCAGGAAGCAGGAGGGTTACAGCGAGACAAAGTTGAAGGAACATCAACAGGTGATAAAATAATTATCATTGTGAATGCAAAACTAATCAGTTTATGACAAGGAACACTAAACAAAATTTTTAATTAAATTTGTTATGGTTTCCCAGATACCACTTTAGTCTGGGGATATCAGAGTCAATCTGAAAGATCAGTGCCAGAGTTATTCAAGGTATATTTACTGTACTGGCTGTATTGATCCTAAGCAAACTGCCCTTTTTTTTCTCATGGTAACCTATTGCCCTCTCAGCTGTAAAAAATAGAAATATTGTACTTTTTATGTCACTGCATTTATCTGGATTTATCTGACAGTTAGCTCCACCTCAACCGTCTACACCATTACTGTAAAAATGCAACTGGTGGATCTGTAATCACAAGCCCAGGATTGTTCAAACCCAGAACTTTATTTGAAACTCTTGCAAAGATTGCAGGCTTCCCAAAGACACCAGACACCAGACAGACTGAATGTGGAGAGAGACTTTCAGCACAGGAAGGACAGGCAGCACAAAATCATGAGACAGGACAGGCCCCAAATTTAAGAGAAACATGCTACAACTACTGTCATTGAAGGGTATATTTTAGTCTGGTCCATTTTTCTCGATGAGGTGGTAAACAGCAGAATTGTGTATGGTGGATTGGAAAGGTCACCGCACACCACTGGCTTTAACGCTTGCAAATGAAGTGGTAACTGCTGTGTGAGTAGTAGATGGCGGAGTATGTCCTGTGGAGTAATAACAGCCTTCATGATTGAGCGATATTTGTTCTAGTTAGAGATGTACTTTCCTTAGCTTGAGAAACAGCTAAAGATAATAGCTTCCGTACAGAGAAGGGCAGCTCCTCTAGGTGAATGGGTAGCCACAACAGCTTGAGGAGTAGCTGTTCTATCTGAGGTGGTCCACCCTTACTGTTGAGTAGCTGGGGGAACCAGTGAGTGGAGCGGTGGGGGGGGGATTGATCCAGTTCAATGAGCCAGTTAAGGTAATTAAATCCCTAGGCAGGCAGGAAAGATGGTAAATTATATTGACAATAACAGTTCTGATTACACATAAAAGATGGAAATCAAAGAAGTTAGGAGCAGAAATAGATGTTTGTAAAAACCCTTGATTTACCGAGTCAAATTGTTGACTCAGCACTCTTGGTCTTATTTTGGCACTACAAAGTACATTTACTCACGGTAATTATACAGTAACTGACAGAAATTATTAACCTTAGAAACTTCACTAAAGTTCGCTAAAGTCTCTTCACGTGTAAACTCATCACAAAATGGTGATAGTTTCCCCTAACTGTACTTCTCTTTGCCATTGTGGTTTACCTTTTTTTTCTATGTTCTTCTCCCTGTTTCTGTAGAACCTATGCGGACTCCTAAGAGGCTGAAGATTGCTGAGACCAGGTCTCGTCTGATAGCGGTGGACTGGGAATCGTTGGGTTACAACATCACTCGCTGTCATACCTTTAACGTCACCATCTGTTACCATTATATGACTGCCAACAACCGGAGCAAGGCTGACTGCCTGGACATGGACCCTAAAGGTAAGACAAAATATTATTGTTGATAAAAGCTTTGTTACTGTGAGTTGTACTGCTGTTTTACTGTTATACTGAATATGATACTTTAATTTGTAAAGGCTGCATTCTGGGTTTGAAGGGTGGATTTTTTCACAAACAGTTAATAAAATACCACTACAAACAGGGCAAACTGACACTTTATGGAAATACTGTAATAGTAGTAGTCTACCTACATTAGGAATGACCTGCACTAATGATCTAACATGAGCGATGCATTAAATGCATTAACAATTGTCATATACTCTTGTTTTACAAGAGACTTGTAAGACTGTTTTTTTTTCCTTCTCCTTTTCTTCTCAGCACCACGCCACTTGGTGGGAAACCTGCCACCCTACACCAATGTCAGTCTGAAAATGATTCTGACCAATCCAGAGGGACGGAAAGAAAGCGATGAGACCATTATACAAACTGATGAAGATGGTGCGATGAACAAACCACACTTCATTCATTAATTTATTTTCTTTTATCAGTATTCAGGCATTTGTATGTATTATTATTTGTATGTTAGCTTTTGCAACAAGAGTTAAGAGTAAAAAGCAACTGCCTGTAATTCCTTGATGCTTATTTTTTTATAAGTGTATTAACAGGTACTTTGACAGTTTAGGTAACACAACAGGTGCTGTTGGTAAGTAGAATAAAGTACAAAAAAGGCACAAAATAGTTCCATGACTAGTGTTAGGATGTGAGTGACAAAGGCATGTCGCATCTTACTTGTGTTGCTGATATTTTTGGTAAAAAAAAATAGGAAAGGTTTTTGTAGCCCAAATTATAACTTTGGGCTGAAAAAAAGACTTCAACAAGTCACAGCTGTGTGTATTCCTGTTGTTTGTATGTATTTTACTAACATCTCTTTCACTTTGAGGACATAATTTTGTTATTCATTTTATCAGAATTGTATAATTTTGTCTGTGTATGTCTTTACAGTTCCAGGTCCAGTTCCTAGCCAGTCGCTAAGAGCCACTCCATTTGAAGACAGAATTCTTCTTTACTGGAAGGAACCAGCTGAACCCAATGGAGTCATCATACAGTATGAGGTATTACCAGGAGTAGTACTAATAGGAGCCAAACTAGCACCATGGTCAGTTGGAAAAATGCTAAAAACAGTTTTTTGTCTCTCTGAAACACCTCAGATCAGCTACAGCGGTGTGCGTTCATTCGATCCTTCGGTGCCTCTCCAGCGGCCGGGGCTCACAGTCTCTCTGCCTTCAAACACCACCTATCACCTGTTTTCCCAGCTCCACCCAGGTGTCACATACCAGCTCTCTATACGAGCATCCACGTCCAAAGGTTTCGGTCCTGCAACTACGCTCAACGTAACTACCAACATTTCAGGTAGAAAATCAGCTTTATCATGACTTATTATCACAAATATTTTTTAAATATCACATTTAGATAGATATCAAGGTGATGTGCGTTGACTAATACGGATTCTGATGCTCTTTCTTCAGCCCCAACAATAGATGAGTACGATGGGTCAGAGGCCTTTCTGAATGAAACTGCAACAACCATCACTGTCCTACTCAAACCTGCCCAGGCCAAGGGAGCACCTATAAGGTACTATATACAGACATGTGTGTGTCTATATATATATAGACAGACACAAACTGTATATATATGTATATATATATATATATATAT
>JBBMJY010000011.1:5345432-5366778 GCA_037833715.1 Toxotes lorentzi
TCTATATATAGACAGACACAAACTGTATATATATGTATATATATATATATATATATATATATATATATATATATATATATATATATATATATATACAGTTTTTTTCACACCAACCTGTATTTGGTTAGAGTCCATATTACTTAATTTTGGCATAAAGTTGGTGTGCATATTGTACATTGTTAGTTCTCTCCTCGTCTACAGTGCATACCAGATTGTAGTGGAGGAAGTGAATCCTCAGCGGACACGACGCCAAGCTTCCTCTGACTGTTACGAGGTGATTGTTAATCTGTTCTACATATATGTAAACAACCATGCCTTTATAACCTAACTATCTAATATGCATGCATTTATTTATTTATTTTCATTACAAAAACATGGCATTTTATGGTAGATATCCAGTATTTTGCTCTATCAACCGTTAGTTCCAAACTTTTATTTGTAGAAAAACACTGTAACTGAATTTTGATTTATTTCTTTTCTTTTCCATCAGATTTATTGACATGTTTCTTTTAATGGAAATGAATCTTCTTCCCCAGGTTCCAGTTTCCTACCACAGCGCATCTAGCGGTGGATCTCCATATTATTATGCTGCCCAGCTGTCCCCCAGCAACCTGCTTGAGCCGCTCCCCTTCACTGTGGGAGACAACAAGACATATCAGGCAAGTCTTACCTTACCAGACCTGAGCCACATACTCTTGGTAGTGCAGCAAAAATACACACAAGTACACATACACATACATACATTATGCATGTGCCAGATGTTCTTCATTAAAGTATATTAGTTCATGTAAACATGGGGAAATTGTGCATAATGTAAATACTTTTGAAACAAGTTCTAGTTCCTGAATCTGCACATAAAAAAAATAACAACAAAAAAAAAATCTTCCATGGTCATGACTTTTCTGTTCATCAGATTTAATTGAAATCTGTTAATGAATGGTTCAACAAATGGTGAATTGTTGTCCTTAAAGTTGGGATATTTTACATGTTAAGCAAATGAGATGAGAACATGTTAATTTGTTAGCCTTAAATGTGCTGGTGGTAAGATTTTGTTACCCTTGAGTTGTTTATGGTTTGTTTATACTGGGCTGTTTAAGGTCTTAGTGCTAAGCTAAGTAAGCTGACTGCTGGCCGAAGTTTCATATTTATCATGCAGAACTTACAAACTGACAAACTAAAGGGACAGGAAACATATCCTCTTTAGCAGAGGTAATAAGTAGAAACAGTGCCCATATTTTTAGCCTCCTATAAAGTTGATGATCACTTCATTTTTAATCCTCAGGGTTTCTGGAATCCTCCACTGGCCCCAAGGAAGAACTACAATATCTACCTTCAAGCTGTTAGCAGCACTGAGCGGGTAAATAAATATTTATTCACATGAAGACACACTAAACACACAGAGAACTTACAGCTCTCACCTGCTAGCTGCTGAGTAAATATACTGTATGCACACATTATATGACACATTAAAAGAGACACTAAGTACTTGAACTGCAACGCACTATTTAAAACTACAAAATATCTGCAGGCAGTAGAATATACACCTCTCGTTTTTTGTTACATTTTAAATACATATGTACAATATTTAGCTTTAAAATTCACATTCTCTTAGTTAATGCTAATGGTGCTAATGGTTAGTTAATGGTGCTCATTCTTACTGTGTCTTTTTCTGCAGGAAACTAAGACGCAATGCCTGAGGCTTGCTACTAAAGGTAAGATTACACTGCTCAATGCTACTTTCCATCATAAAAAGACCTAATCTCAGTGTTAATTTGATGATCACATGCAACTCAGATGATAAAAAATGCTTCCAGGGTTTGCTGTATTTTTGTATATTCAGTGTCTGGGAGCTACGCTTATCTTCTGTGGTTAAATTGCTCAGTGTCCCTTAATTATTGATGTTATTTGTTGTTGCGTTTTCTTATGATTGATATTACAGATTCAATTCAGTCTGATCAGTCCCTTCCTTCTGTGTTCGACAGAGAAGAGTCTGTTTCTGTATTAAGAGTATTAGAGATGATCATATGATATTTGTGCATGTCAGAGAGAGAAAACGTGTACAAGTTGTGTATGTTTGTGTGCACATTTATCCCCTGTATGCGCACACAGTCTTAATGTCATGTTTTTACTATCAGCCATATGCTGATAGATTATCAGACTGGTTTTAAGTGATGTGGAGTTAATCTCTGGGAAACGTCACACAACTGGAGCGCATACATAGAAACACACACAACTGCACACACACACACACACTGTTTTCAGGAAAGGTTTTTTAGAAATGTGGCTGATGGATCAGAGTTTAGCTGTGTGGTGTAAGAACAAGGATAAACAGAAAAATACATTACCATGTTTTCAACAAAATTGACATTCCTGTACAGTTGTGTGCCTCGTAGCATAAAGCTTCAAAGAACAGAGAGGATATTTTAATCTTTATTTGGCCAGTGATTTACAACTAGAAGGCAAACAATACTTTGTTTTTTTGTAATGTGTGCAAGCGGCAGGCAATAAAAACAACATAACGTTTAGCACAATCACTGTAAGGATTACAGAATGAATCATTACGGTTGTGTATTTGTATAAAGGTCCATCCAGGGACGGGCACTGCATATGGTGGGGTGCTCCAATCTACGTATGTGTACCTATGAAAATACACATTAAATAATCAATAAAATAAGGGCCAGGTTAAAAAGAATTAGAGTCGCTCCACAAAGCATGTTTGTAAATGTGTACATTCCCATTAAACATGGCCTTCCTGCTGATAGTTCACATGTTTTCTTTAGGTGGTAGAGTTTAGTGTGACCGTGTACACATAAGCAGGTAGGCTCAGATCCCAATGGATAGATCAAAGGCGTGGTTCAATCACTCTCCTGTGCCTGTAAGTCATGTTTCCAGCCTAGAGTAAGAGAAAAAGTGGGAAGTTACCGTGTTTCCAGTGTCATCATATTTCAAGAATAGCTGGTGGTTGTAGTTACTGGAACAGGCGGCCACTTCACCCAAAAGCTGCCAGAAAGAGATGATGCTCTGTCCTTCCAGCCAGAGGAGGAAGCTGAAAGACTTTAGAGAGGATTTTAGATTTTTTTTTTTCAATAAGTGGGAGAAAGACACACTAATGGACAGAGAGGTCAGACGACTGTCCCTTCCTTTCCCTCTGTCCGTCTACGTGTTTGTGTGTGCTCAACTGTGCATCCGGGAGGGCGGATTAAGTGATGGTGGTCCTATTAGGTCATCTGGGGTATTGTGTATTGTCATTGCTGCCTCAGGGTGTTTTGTGTGTGTGTGTGTGTGTTTGTGGCTGTGTGGGTGAGTTAAGTGTTAGTGTACTGACCTGGATAATTTTTACAGACATTAAGAGCTACCGCCGACATTATGAGGTCAGACTCAGAACCCTTTAAAGTTTGTTTTTCTTTTTTATTGTGTCTTGTTTGGTACTGCTTTTATGTATAATTACCAAATGGTTTCTTGGCCCGACAGAAAAAAATAAAACTAAAAAAACAGTTGTGCCATGAACAAAAATATCATTACGGAAATTCAGCACTGTCACAAATGCCCAAGTAATATGGAGTCACAGGGACAAAAGCAAGATTTTTAGCCTTGTTTAACATGAAACAGTGATTTAGTGGTGACTAAATATTCAGTGTAAGTAACTATAACCTTACTGATACTGCATGTTTGATGCTGATATTGATACTTCAACAATTTTGACAATGACAATTGACAATTGCCGCCGAGTTAGCTCAACTGGTAGAGACTCAATCTCTCAGGGGCGTGGGTTTGAGCCCCACTCTGGGCGGCACTGCTTCCCATGGGCCCCCCGCCTGTGGGAGGTGCCGTAGGACTACGGTGCATTGTGGGCTGGGCGGCAGTCGCCCCCGTGACCTGGGCCTGGACCCAGATAAGCGGCAGATGATAACATGACTTAGGCGATTGGCAATTGTGACAAAAACTCATATTTAATTGTATATTATTTGTAAATAATTGGATCATATAAAAAATTGATCTCTTTAGTTTGCCTTTCATGAGTAAAAAATAAACTTTTCAGCTCTAAGTGATAGAGATACTGCTTCTAAATTAAGACATTTTGTGAATTTCCTACTATGCTCATCCACCATAGCATTTCTGGGTTCTGTTAATGCTATGATTCAGTCATCATGTAAAATCATGGAAATGTTATTTTTTTATCTTCATGCATATAAGTTATGAACAGTCTTACAGTTATGAATAGTCTTTGAGCCAGGATTTTCTGTATTCACGAAAATCATGTGAGAAGTTAACATGAGTTTCACTGCCAATGAACACGGGCAGAGCAGTTTTGTTTTGACTAATTATATATGCACCATCCTGCTGCTGGAAATACTTTTAGCACACCAAATGTGTATTAATATGCAGCTGAAAATAGTCCCCAACTATTTGTGCTTGTGTCTGAGTATTAAAAAAAAAAAGAGAAACTATATATTTATGACCTGTTTTAAAAGATTTATACCTTCAGTGGGAACAAATGGACTAGGTTGGGAAGTCAGACAGTGCTGAGAGAGACATTGTTCATTTTGGGGTTTTTTTTTTGTGGAATTTGCTGACAACAAGAAAAATATAGAATAATTTCAACCTCATCCTTTAAAAGCAATATTTTTTTGGCCAATACATTACTGTTTATGTTTCATCTATCAATCTGAGGCCTACACTGTGTTCTAGTGTAATACGGTGTTACATAATGATATGGAGCGGGATGGCCACATTTCAAAGATTTCAATGGCAGAAACATTTTATAACAAAATAATATGCTAAGGTCACAAATATTGAGGGAGATAAAGAGAGAGAGGGAGATTATGTTTATCTTGTTGATATTTAGCATTAGAAGTGGATTATTATTTGATAGATGCATTGCATTATGTTGAGTTTTGTGCACGTCTTTGTGTTGGATTATTTGGATTATCATAATGCATGATAATGTTCTTACGTTGCAGTATGAACTATTCTGGCTTTATGAGATCAGATCACTAAGTAGAGCTTAGGAGCATGAAAACAGATGCTCTCACTCTCTCTCTCTCTCTCCATTGACTTTCTCTCTATGATCAACAGGCTTTAAATTCTTTTACTGTGTGCACTCTGCATGAAACATCATTTGTGAATTATTTTCCAAACAGACGAAATCAGGGAGTTCAGTCAATTCTCTGAAGTCATCAGGAACAGAAATGAGTTTTAGTACAAGTAATATACAGCGACACTGGTGCAGACACATTCGACACCTACAGTCAAATCACATTTGAAAAGCATTTCCCAATGAGAGCATGATGCCAAGGATAACCTGAAATGTGCTGAAAAGACACAGTGCAAGACACAGTCAATTACGAATTTCTTTATTTGCATTTACGTAGTCAACATCTGTTTTTATTTTTAATGGCTTGTCTTTTTCAGTGTGTCTGCAACTGGGACTAGGAGTAGTAGATGTGCATAGAGTTGACTGGTTCCGTACATTTACTATCAGGTGACAAAACAAAAGGAATGAGAAGCAGAAATCTGTGTAAGATGTGTGTTTTGAAATCAGTTGACCAGGCTCCATGAGATGGTGAAGGCCAGGGATAAACATTGTCATCTCCCAGTGACTGAGAAAAACTGAAATTATAAACTTAACTAATTTCTCAGGGATACATTTCAGTTTGTCCAGCATTTTGGTTTTTGGCCAAATACCTGCAAATTTTCCATCAGCCTGTATACTACAACACTATACTAGTGTTAATTAGCAAATGCTACCATACTAATATGCTAAACTAAGATGGTGAACATGGTATACCAGCTTAACAAGCAGTATGTTAGCCATCTGTCATTGTGAGCATGTTAGCATTTAGCTAGTACCCCCATTACGCCTAAGTATAACCTTAAAGAGCTGCTAGCATGGCTGTAGACTTTCAATTTTGTTTTTTTGTGTTGCTAAAGCTGTACCTGCTTTATGCCCAACTATAAAACACACTATAAACACATACATAAAATATTCCATTATGAGATGCTCGGTCCAAGTGACTGTTGTGGATAGAATCACATTCTTTTGTTTATTATGACACACCAATCATAATAATAAATAATCTACTGCGAATCTCAATATTTCAGTCTATAAGCCAAATAAGCTCCTCAGACAAAACTTCCTGCGTCATGCCTGACCGTTACCATGGCATTTTTGTTGGCAGTTTTCTGACTTTGTTTTACAAGGAATATTTAGAGTCTTGATATTTACCTGATCTCTAGCACAGGGATGATTAAACCTTCCCGTTTAAATGGCTCATCAGGATTTGTTCCTTATCACTCTCACCACTTTCCTGACGTGAGGGTATTTTGTAAAGACATCTTCAGAGAAGCCACACATAATTCCTGAGGCTGTATTAGGTGGCATTCTTTCCCAGCCAGGGTTGCGTAAATACTGGCGCCAAGATTCCACATTATTTGTGTGACAGCCTTACAGACGGTGTGTGAGAGCAAAATTTCAGAAATGAGGAGAAGCTCTACTCAGCTGAAGCTTTAGGGTTCCTGGAAAGTTTTCAGTGGTGGGTTTGGTTTTATTTGATCAGGAACAGCAGGTTTGGGTGATTAGAAACATTATCACTCTTTACTTTTCTTTGTCTCATGCAGCTTTTGGCAAAAACTCACTCAGCTATAGGAAAACCCAGAAGATAAAGCTCTTGAAGATCATTTCAGCTGCTAGTCTAAATGTTTGATTTTCAGTCTTTCAGTTTCTTAAACTACTGCTTATTGAAAGATAGAAATATTTATCTTCTCAATGAATAGAAATAGACTAGAACCGTTTGTTTTATACACATGTATTCCCCGGGTGGGTGGCAGCTTTTTAAGAAATTGGCTAATGGCTTTCAGCCAATTTTTTACTGTTACTGTGTCCATTGCAATGACAGCAATGGACACAGTAACAACAGTACTAAGCTCACAAAGCTTTTAGTACTTTAGTGAATGATATCTCAGAGGTTAGTGCCAGATGATAGGGGAGGTGATGATAAGTGTGAACCAGTGTCATTTAGCAGCTTTTCGCTGAGGTGTACAGTCTTAAATAAGCACAATATACCGTTTATCTTATTAAATATGTCCATGAATATGACATATTTAATGATTGTTTTCATTGGTGCTTCTTGTAAACACACTAATCTTTTACCAAGGGGGATGTATGATGTATGTGTCCGTTTGAGCTGTTTTTTTTGTTGTTGTTATGTTGTAGGTGCTACAGAAGAGCCGGAGGTCATTCCTGACCCCGCTAAACAGACGGATCGGGTGGTGAAGATCGCTGGGATCAGCGCTGGTGTTCTTGTCTTTATACTGCTGGTGTTGGTAGCCATCCTATTGGTCAAGAAGAGGTGAGTGATAATACCTAGTCATGACTACTAAAGCAGCTTTAATGAAGAGTGCAAGTTTTACAAGAGCAATACTTCGTGTACACACCAACACGCATGCACATGCGAGAACACACAGACACAAATGTGCACCTAAATCCATTCTCTCGTTGTGTGTTGGTCCAGTATTTGCTGTAGTAACACCATCTTCCATCCATCCACCATTAACGTTGATCTCCCTTCAGAACCATTTTGATCACTTCCTGAAGGTTGCTCTGTCTTTAAGGCACTAAACAGCTGAAGGCTTATTTTCCCGACATTCATTCAAAAATACATTTCCATAATTAGAAAGTCCTGCCTCACTATTGTGTGATTTAGTGCAAAAAAGATCTGAGGTCATGTTTTGCTTTTTTTTTGTTCTTGTACACTACAGCTGTTCAGTCAAACTAAACACAACAACCACACAGAACAGCTGACTCAGTTGTAAGTATGGAAGAGAGACACAGTGAAAGAAGTAATTTAAGATTAATGGATTATATAAACACATCAAAGACATAAAAATATCTAATAGAAACCTAAAATTAATTACTTTAAGCCACTGGTGTAATGCTTTCTCATTTAGTTATAGTGTGTTCTGCTAGACTTCACACTTTAAATGGGTTTGTGCAAGTATAATTAAACCTTTTTCAGAGAAAGGAAAAGAAGAAAAAGTAAACATAAAGACTGAAAGAATATTTCAAAATCATTGTCTCCATATATCTCTCATTCTTCACTTGTAGCATTCAGTGGTGTCAGAGTTGGTCCCGGTGTCACTGTAACGTTTTGGCCTCTGTTGTGTTAATTTGGTGCAGGGCTCCACCATGTGGTGGCTAAACAGAGCCACAACAT
The DNA here is from genome assembly GCA_037833715.1 of Toxotes lorentzi. Taxonomy (NCBI): domain Eukaryota; kingdom Metazoa; phylum Chordata; class Actinopteri; family Toxotidae; genus Toxotes; species Toxotes lorentzi. The sequence continues at coordinate 5,353,646 of JBBMJY010000011.1, forward strand.
GAAAAGGCCTGCCGCTGCTCCAGACAGCACCTGAATCACACAGGTCTTTTTTTTGCAATAGACCAAGCTGTTTTCAGACCATAGTGAGAAAATAACTCACCTTTACAAACCTGCCAGTCTCATTCTCATTAATTATTTCTGTATTTTGTGAGGACCTTTTCATATGAGGCAGAGGGGTATTGTCTTTTGTCTAGAATAACTTGATATGCCCGTTAATCCATGAAGCACCAAAAGTTGTTTGGCTATTTTATTTCCATTTTTCCACATGAACCATAAAACCTGTTTAAGATGAGAGCAGCATTAATATTTAACTTATTTGAATTGTGTAATATCTCAGCTGTTAGGGAAACTAGCTTCAAGTTGAACCCCCTGCCCCAAGTCTAGACACTTTTTCTTATCCATAATGTCTTTAATGATCAGTGGCTACCTGAGTAAGTATGAGGTCACATTGGGTTGAATTAGTGTGTCCTTGTACTTTTCAGGGCTTATGTTCATGCAAATTTATAGCTCATGTACACAAGTGTGCTTATGTGCAGTAATGAACTATTACTAAACATGGCGCTCTTCTTGTGTCCTTTCAATTAAAATCTGGTGTTCAGGAAACCTAAGTGCCTCATTAAAAAGAAAATAATTAGGAAACTAATTATTTAATATGTCAGGTGTTTTATAACACATTTATTTCTTATTATAATAAAAAGTATTAACTTAAATAGGTTGCTATGCTCATTGACCACCTTGTAACTTGGACACATTACAAGAAATTTAAAGTGAATCATCATCAGCTCAAGACGATGTCTCTTTCAGGAAACGCTGGACAGGATTTCCTCTGAGCAGGGAGGTATTGTGTCTTGCCAGAGGCTTTAGAGAGCAACCAAAAAAACAGCCTCTCAGTTACAACCAATCATGAGCTCACTCAGCAAATCAAAAACAATTAGACACATTAAATTACAGTCAGTAATGAACTCTCATCACTGAAGATCTTTGCTCTTGCCGCCCCTGAGCTGCATATTATTATTCTAATGCTCTCAATGAATTCATGTGATCCAGTTTTCTGGCTGCTTCTTTAGTCTTAAAGCGTAATTGTTAATGATAACCAGAGGCCCTGAGCTTAAAGTGTAGGATAGACATGCTTTATTTATTGTAGAAGCTGTTGATATTTCATTATACCCGACCCAATATTTTAAAGATAGTAGATGTACAGACAGTGTTTGATCCATAGTTTGCACTCACTGGCCTGATTACAGTGACATGTTGTACTGAACATTATCTGTCCTTTGAGGATTTTAGGCCTTTTAATAATTGGTCCAAATTGAAAGATAATGAATTTTGGAGTTTGTTGATGCTGTAATTGCATACAAAGCCTGGAGGAACTTAGTGTCTGTTGTTGTTTTGCAACCAAACTGTAAGTAGCTCAAGCCACATTCATGCATATGGGCTAGAGGCAACTTCTAATAAATGTTAACACTTTAACAACAGATCATTAAATGTTCCAGGGACTCCCACAGGGTGACAGTATTCGTGTGAAGTAAATCACAGTGTTTTTTGATTTTTTGTTTGATTTATGAGAGTACATGAGATTGAGCAGCAAGAAACATTGATCAACTCGTGACAGATGTTTCCAGATGAACTAACATATTTGCATATCTGTGCATTGGACAGAAAATTGCCTTTGAGCAACGTAACGTGAGTTCTGAAAACTTGGTTGAAGTTACACACTGAGTTCGTTTTCAGCTGTGACATCTTTTGTGTTAAAAAATATAGAGGTTCTGTGACAACTGATTTTTGCAGTAGTGCATCCAGAAAATGTTATGAATATTATGAAAAGATTTGTGATTTTATGTCACCCTCATGGAACATGAAGTTGCATTATTTAGTTTCCTCTTCCACAAAGGTTTCTGGGGAGATCAATCTTCATTGTCATTGAACCTTTACAACTGAACAATACTGCATCTTTAAAATAGTGGGAACATGATGACATCACTATGACATCATGCTTGCTTTACAGGAAGCGAGCTGCGTGGTGTTACAGACCAGATAGCTTTGTTTCAGTTTTGGCGAAATGTTAGGTGTCAGTGAAAGTGATTGGCTGATTAGGGCTAAATCCCAAATTAGGGTTGTCCATTGACAGCTTAGAAATAATGCATGAATATTTTAAATACAACACTCCCACAAGTAAAGGAGAGAAAGACAGCATGTTGATAGGTTTATACTGATAGTTTGTTGTTATTTTAGTATTAGTTTCTTAGCTTGTTAACATTAAACTTAAACTAGAAATAGGGCCCATAGTAATTATAATAGTCCCTTGCATGACCCTCAAGTTGTAGCAATCAAAAGGTGTTTTCTTCTGTTTCTGTTGTTGCTGGTTGAGACAGGACAGCATTGTCCTAATTTGCATATTCATGACCTTTGTGTCTCATTCTTTGCTTTCTGATTGGCTCACAACCCCAGGAGGACCTACTATTCATACTCTTATTACCTGTAAGTAAACAATCAATCAACAATCAGCTCACCCAGCTGCTGTTATCTTACTGGGCGAATTATTAGTGGCTAGTTGTTGTTATTTTTAAAGATGCAGTATACTTTTTTCAAGACAAAACACATTTCCAACTCTGACCAACCAGCCAAAGCCATCCTCATTGATGCCTTGCCAGGGTGGGGGTCAATTCACTTTCATGTCAGTCAGTTCAGGATTTTAGTGAATCACTTATTTCCAACATTTTTTTTTCAAAAACTTCCAGATTTGAAAAATGTTAAATTGTTTTAATCAAGAGAATGTCGATTGTTTACTGTCCAAAAATGATATGAAGTAAAACAAATGCTGAATCATTAGCAAATTAAATGTCAGCTTCTGTTAGAGGGACTGAACTGACAGTGAATTGACCTCAGCCCCGGTGTCCTCTACATGCTCCAAAGTTGCTCTGAAGCAGGCTTATAAAGGCCAAAGTTGGCCATGAACCAGAACAAAGCAGGCCCAAGTGGGACGACACAGGCCTAAGCGTGTTATTTGAAAAAAGAATGCTGCACTTGTGACTTGTAGCTCTTTGTGTGCATGTAGTCATGTGATCATCCATCCGCCCATCAAGTCACAGGCATCATGGTTAACTCTGCTACACGTGCTCAGTGTGTCTCTCCTCTCAGTGGATCTGATCCAGTCGGCTTCCTTTTTGGGACACGTGGCCTCTGATTTTGTGTCAGGTGTTCTTTTGATGGTTTTTCTATCATTGTGGGTACTTCCGTCTCTACTCTGTCTCTTATTGTCTGTCACCGGCTGTGACCAAAATAGATCCCTAAGCTTGCACTGCCTTTAAAAGAGGTGGGGACTATTTAGTACACGATTCAGCATAAACAAAAGCAGAATACTAAATATATTTCAACATTTATTCGTCATCAGCTTTTGCCTTCATTCACAGATGCTCATAAACTCAGATAATTTATTGAAGCAAGAGTAACAATGCCACACTGTAAACACACTCCTTTACAAGCAAAAGTGTTGCATTCAAAAATTTACTGTTAAAAGTATCAATCATGTCAATAGATCGTGTAGTACATTTTGTGAGCATGGACTTAAAATCAATCTACAAGTTAATTTACAATTCAGGCTTTAAAAATACATTAGGAACTCAAATAAATCCATTCTAGTTCTGGTCACACTTGTCTCTTCAGCTCTTTTTATTTGTCTCCATCCTACAGTATGTACAGTACGCAGCATTTGGTGGTTTATAATTTAAACATCTGCTTCTCTCCTGTTATTTTTCCATGTTTTCTGTTATACAACTAATAATACACACACAAACACCAACACAAACAGCTACACTCGGCCAACGGTTAAATCTGTGTTCCCACTGAGTGTGTGAGTGTGTGTATCTTGTGTGTGTATGCGGTCTTAGAGGTGGAGTTGGTGTATTTTATGGTCAAGAGGTAAAATATACTAAAAAAAAAAAAAAACAGCATGCATTCTGTGTGGGAAGAGCCGTGCATTGCATCAGTTCAGCAACAATCAAAAAGTGATTTCTGTAGAGAATATTTTTGAATTTTATGTTTGGACTCAAATTGCTATGAGAGGAACTGACTCTTCTTGAGTATACCATGAAAAACGCAATGCTTATTTATTCACTGGTAGAGATGTTGTCTTTACTGATGTATATCTATGGCTCTGGGTACATAATGCTCCTGCATGCTCTGTCATGCTTGAAATATTAAGTCCTCTACAATTATTTTTCCTGGGATTTTATGGATTGCACTCGCTGAAAGAGTTAAACCTGAAAAGGATTCCTCAATGTGTAGATTTGAAGCTGTTATTTTTCTCCAACAGGCATTGGTCTCACAATGGAGACAATGCTTTCTGTTGCTTGAAAATAACAGCATGTGAGGGAAAATAGGAGGTATCCCAAAATTGTATCTTTAATAAAAAATAGTATTTCACTCTCTTATAATGCTGAGATGACTGTTTATGACATAACCTCAAGTTCTACTACTCATATAATGGTAACTGTAGTACTTTGGTTGGTAAATGGTTTTCCCTTTGCTACTATAGAGCTGTAGCAAAGTTGTTACCCTACTGTTGCTTTAATGGGTTTTTCTCCTGTCTTTGCTGTCGGATGAAAACCAAATATTTAATTTTTTTTTTATGTGTTTATTTGCCTTATTGAAAGCTTTGATTCCAATAATGCTGAGAGCTCATGAATTTACAAGAAATAAAGAGTCTCAGACAACTAAAAATGGAGTTTACAGTAAGACTTGTTTTTGGTGGCTTTCATCTGACAGCTCATCTATGGTACCAAGTTTGAACAGGTTTTCCCCTTTGCTACTTGTCTATAGGTCATAGGTCATTTCCCTGGTCTGAATTAGATGCTATTTTCCCTTTGTTCCTATAGCCAAGCCTGTTTAATGCTGCCATTTACAAACAAGCCTCCCCTCTACCTTCCATGCCTGTTCTCTCCTCTCTCCTTTCTCTCTTTTTCTCTTCTCCCCACCTTTCTTCTTTCCTCCTCTTTTTCTTGTTGGTTATAAACTCTGCATCTTGAATCAGAAGCCTGCAGCCCTCAGCCAAGCTACTGTTAACAAAAAGAGACCTAAGCATACCAAGTCATACTATACTTGAAGATCTGAACATTTATTCCATGCAAGGTAAAGCAAAGAGGAGCTGTGGTCCGCAGGCTAGCTGATGTTCGTGCATTTGTTTGTGAGATGCCTGACTGTGTCTGTCTCTGCCCTTGACAGGAAACTGGCTAAAAAACGTAAAGACGCCATCGGAACGACGCGGCAGGAAATGACGCACATGGTGAATGCCATGGACCGCAGCTATGCTGACCAGAGCACTCTGCATGGAGAAGACCCAATGGCTGTGACCTTTATGGACTCACATAACTACAACAACAGATGTAGGTTCATCTCTGTATCTTTGGTTCAGTATGTCTTATACTCATTCTGACTTTTTGGTTGTAACATTTGAAGAATTGCCTTTCAAAAGAGACTGGGGTTATGACTGTAATAAAATCAAGTGTCTGATTGGAGAATGTCTGGTGCATCAGAGGCCATACACTACTCCCTTTGTTCTTTTGGAAGTGAATTGTCCTCACCTATGGGGCTGTGTTAGAGTAATGGTGAAATTAAGAGCATTTCCTGACCATTTTTCCTTCTACAGTGCCCAACGATCCTCTGGTTCCTACTGCCGTGTTAGGTGAGACCCCTAGCATTGTTGGATATGTCACATTTATCACCAATACCCTTTAGTGATCACCCACCATCATCTTCACAAAGCCCCAGTGCTTGTAGCCCTGTCCTGTATGTCCTTGTGCCTCATTACATAGGTCGCAATTTTGTGTAAAAATGCCCATAACTGTGGCTGTTGAACATAGTCAAAGGCTCCACTACATCCTGCTGTGTCCCGTGCTTTGCTGTCTGACATTTATTTTGTGTGGGTGGATAGTTTGGCTTGTTTGAAGTTTCTGTACCATGATGTTCTCCTTAACTTACAATTAGAAGTGCTAAATCTTTAGGAAAGGTAAATGTAGTATTACCACAATTAGGAAACTATTAACTATCAGTGAATTGAAGTGAACACTATTAAAAAAAAATACAGCGAAAATACAAAGAGGATTAGATTTAGATTTGTTGTCAAAGGCAGTGTGTGTAATGGATGTGGGTATATAAGGATAGCTAAACTGTGTTTTCATCTTTAATCTTTTTTTGCCACCCACTGCCAACTTCTTGTGTAAAACATGCCCGGTACAAAAAACTCCAACATCCAAACACTTCATCTGTCGTCCTGTGTTTTCCCAGGGTTCAGTCATTCCCAATCCCAGCCGTGGATTCTGTTTCCTACTGAGAGTAATTGATATTCACAGTAATTACCATCATTCTCCCTTAGAGACCTCATTATTTCCACAGTTTTGAGTTCTTTTAAGGCATGCCATCTCCTGTTCCAAAACCCACAGAAACTGAAGCTTAAAAGGAGGAAGACAATTTGTCACATTGCTGCAGCAAAATGACTGCCGATAAAATCTGTGACATCAAGTGACAGTGAACAACTTACTGCCTACAGCTCTGTGTCTTTGGCAGAAGCTTTTCTGTGCCCTGGATCTAGAAGTCTGCTTGAGTATCGACCATCTGTGTTATTCCCTAGGCTTGTGTTGCTGCTGATGCCCCAGTCTGAGTGTCTTGAGTTGTGTAAGCTGCAGTTCTTTGCCAAGTTGGGATGTTTCTTCAGCTCCAGTTCTGTACCGCAATGTGTTTATCTTTAGTTTAGTCTGGTGTTGACACTGCAGTATGATTTGCAGTTCGAGCGTATCCTTAAGGCCTCTACGATCCACAACGCCACCAAACTGTGTTAATGAACTGTTCCATAGCCGTTAATTTGGAGTGAAGGCTGCAGTTACAATCTGTCCCGGCCAATCACATCACAGAGTGGGAAGAAGTAGCAGGAAGTAACGAATTAAGAGGCAGTGTCGGCTCAAGTTTACCATTAATTGGCCTGACGAGGGCTTAACAAACCTTTAACAATCAGTAATGAGCTAACGTGTCCTCAGAGCAGAGAAGAGCGTCAGTCGTAAGAAATAAACAGTGTCAGTTAATAAGCAGTGGTGAAGATGAAATCAGTCGGTTGTGCCGCAACACCAAGCTACTTCATTATACAACCTGTCAGTCTGTGCATTTCTGCTGCCAACTCACATTATCTCCGACAACACAGAAACGTTCACCTGGACATTCTGCAACAATTTGACCCTTTAGTTACCTGTAACTGACAGTTAAAGTTAGTCATAACCAAATGCTGTACTCATAATTAAATCTATATCTGCTCTATATAAAAGATTATTTCTTATCTGTGGGTTGAATTTCAAGTTGACTGACAGGTGTTTGATATAGTATGTTAATGTTGGTAATGTTGGTAAAGTACTTTTACAGTTAAAATGAGTGTGAGTTTGTAATAGTAGAGTGAAAAAATCTGAAGCAGCTGCTACTGAAACAAGGGCATTGCAGTAGAGTTTAGGGCTCATTCTAACTGTTTAGTGTCCTTTATGTTGTTATGGGTGTTTTTTATTTTTCAAAAGGTCCAACACATTTAATGTGTTTATCATTATATTTTTTGGTCATGCAGCCAAAAAATATGGTGATATTTTTGGTTTGTTTTTTTTGTTCCATCATACTATTCTTTCGATCGTCCATCATTCATAAACCTTTGCGCTCTTTGTCGATGGATCAAAGTGGTCAAACTAAACCCTTGTCCATGTTTAGAGTCTGAACTAACAAGTCCTCTCACCCTGCAGTCTGACTTAACCTTTTTCCTCTTTTCTTTTCTGCTGCTTTCACATGTAGTTCCAATCACAGGTGAGTACAAACCAAGAACAGAAACTGACAAATGGTTTGTTTGGTGTGTGGGAAAATGCAGTATTTTCTTAAGGTTATAGGTCTGAGGCGCTATCGATTTTGAGAAGACACAAAGCACTTTTGCATACATCAACATCAACAAATGTATTTTCTCTTTATTTTCTATCTATTGGTAAATGAAGAAACAAACAACCAAACAAGCTAAAGTTTTGGTAAAGTAGCAATTAACCTGAACTCATTCCTCCCCCTCTTATAGATGAGAACCACAGTGGCTCTGCAGCGGAGAACAGCCGGCTTCTGGATGTTCCTCGGTATCACTGTGAGGGCACTGAATCTCCTTATCAGACAGGACAACTCCACCCTGCCATCAGAGTGGCCGACCTCCTGCAGCACATCAACCTAATGAAAACATCTGACAGCTACGGCTTTAAGGAGGAGTATGAAGTAAGTTTATTACTATCAGTGCTTTTATTACCAGTGCTAGTATCAGTAACAGCAGGGTTGATTATAGTAGCCAAAGCAGCAAATGTATTTCTAGTAGCAGCAGTCATGACAATTTTGTTGGTGCTGAACAGAGAGAGTCCAACAAAAAGTATTACTGTGTAAATCCCTGATTCTTGTCTTTACAGATAAAATGACTTTTAATTTGAAGGCACTTTTAATTTGAAGGCATCATTTAAAGTGCTACAGCCATTTTAATGCCCCCTTGTTTTAGTATCTAATAATCATTATCCCCTTGGTACAGGAATGGTTATTTTTAAGGATCCATGACGTGTAATTTTCTTTGCTGTTTTCTTGTGTGTTGTTGGTGATACAGAGCTTCTTCGAGGGCCAGTCAGCCTCCTGGGATGTGGCCAAGAAGGAGCAGAACCGCACCAAGAACCGCTATGGGAACATAATAGCATGTAAGCAAACAAGCCAGTTTTATTTATGTATCACTGTTCAAAACAGAAGTTACAAAGCGCTTTTTACAGGAATAAGAAAAAAAGGAAAAGGGGAGGAAAAAGCCAAGCAAAAAAAGAAGCAAAATTATTACCACTATTTTTAATAGTAATTAAAAATGTAAAGACAAAAGGAAAAATGCGTTTTAAGATGTTTTTTAGGAGGTTGATCCACAGTCAATGAGCAATAACTGCAAAAGCACAGTCAGTTTCCAGGCTTTACCTTGGAACAGCCATTAGACCCCGCTCTGAAGAGCTGAGGCGCTCCCCTGTGTACCGCTGTTTCTTTAGACTCAGAAGATCAGAGTAAAATTCACTGTCACAGACCAGAGAGTTTTAGCTATGTTGCACTTTTACCTCAAAATGTTGGAACATGACCGTGTTGTTGGATCATTTTATTTATGTGTTGACAGACTTGTGTTGTATAAGGCTGTATAATGTTGTTTGGACCTGCTCTCTAACAAATCTTTGCCTCTCTCTCTATGTTACTGTCTCTCTCTCTTTGGCTTCATCTCTTGCTGTTCCTCTCTCCCACACTGTTCCTCTGTGTGTTTCTTTAGATGACCATTCAAGGGTTATTCTTCAGCCCATAGAAGACGACCCCTCCTCCGACTACATCAACGCCAACTACATCGATGTAAGTGGAAACGCATCGAATGCTACTATTGGCTCCCAACGAAACCAACGAAACCACACTCCCTCGCTCGTATGTCAGGCCTCTATACCTTTATTGCGTCTAATAGTCATCCATCGTACCATTTTACACATTCAGCCACATCATACATGCAGCACGTGTCTTGCTCGGGTGTCAGTCCTACTTGTCTCTTCCCAAGTCTGTCCTTTCATTCACCCATCCATAATGATTTTATACATTTTTCCTGAGCTGGCTATATGAGTTACATTAAATACAAGAGTAGATTTTTAGTCTTCATTTCGATTACTGAGTAGGAGTTACTGCTCTGTTTTAAAGAAATGCAAGTTGCTTAGAGCTACACAAAGATGAGATGGTAATTTTTTGTAATCAGACTCTATTTCAGAGAGACAAAAACTGGCTACAACAACCCGCAGCAGGGGAAACTGGCTCTGTCCAGAGGTAACAAAATCCGCCTACCAGCACCTTGAAAGCTCACTGATTAACATGTTATATCTTGTTAGTCTGATCTGTACAAAAACCCAAATGTGACTCCAGAAAAACACAGTGTTCAGCCAAGAAATGCCAGCATTAGCAGTACAGATTAGAGACAGCATGTTCATAGTGGGCTCCTGAGGTACTGGTAGGTGGATTTTCTTATCTTTAGACAGAGTCTTCTCATCTAACTCTCAGCGAGGTAGCAAATAAGGATTTCCTTTAAGTCTCATCTTCTGTCCATCCATTCATCCGTTTCGTCTGAATGCCATTCAGTATCCATCCAGTTCTCCTTTTTTTATCATGTCTGTGCAAAAATATCTATCCATAAGTCCATGTAAATACCCATCTATTCATCATTCATCTTTTGCTGTCTCCACTCCACTGTCACCTTTACAACAATCATCTGCATGTTAGTCTTTCACGTTGTGCTTTTTAAAGCTAAAATGCTTAAGCATGCTCTTGTTCTTCCATATATATCATTAACTGCCATTTTAACTGTTACATGCACGCTACTGCTCACATTAAGCTAGAATTAGTATGAATAGAGTGGACACTTCCTGTTGTATCCAGCAAATCTCTGTTGGCACTGAATGGTTGTCATATAATTTGACAGAGAAAGCTGGAATATCAGCAGCACTATAACTCTAGTTTTTAGCTATCAGGAAGTGTCCTCTCGATTCAGTCTAATTCTACATTTTAGATCATGTTTTTTTCTGCATGTCCTGTTCAACCTCCCATTATTTCAATGCAACTTTTCTTTTTCTGATTGACACTCACTGACATTGTTGTGCTTTCTTTCTTTCTTCCACTCGTTCTTTCTGCCTGTGGCTTGGGCTATAGATTTGGCTGTACAGGGATGTAAGTATCACTGTGGATTCTTTGATTCATGCCCCGCAACTTTTAGACCTGTTCGCCTATTCATCCATTCATACACTCGTCCTTACATGCATTGAGTCATGGTGTATGTACATTCTGAGTTGCTGGGGCCTCTGCTGCATGAAATATTTCACACCATCTTGACCTCCCACCAGTCTTCCTTACATCTCACTGTGAGCTGTAAATTTGCTTATGCATAGTCCCTGTTTTTGTCTTATTGCCACCAGGAAATCCCATTCAGTAGTTGTTATACCTCTTTGCACACCTGACAGTTGTTATAAAGGTGACAGGCATTAACACAGAGTCATCTGTAGATTTTGGCTGGGCCGTGATAAAGGAATTATTTAGCAGATTTGTTTTGGTATTTCAGAAATGTCAAGTACTAGGGTTAGGTGTAAATGTTCTTTCAAATCGCATCACCATGGTCAGATGATCAACTTTCCTATCTCTGTAGTTAATATAATGTAACAATATGCTGTGTAACTCAACATGTCACCCCAAAAAAGTACATTTTGCCAATTACAACAGGTAAATATTTCTCTTAACTGTACTATAAACGTCTTGGAGATGCTTCATAATATTTCTTTCATCTGAGGTGAAGCAAGATCAGATTTGACAGCTATAATGTTGCACTGCAGATGTTTCAAAGTGGGACGAGAGCCTCTGATTTTAACACATAAGTTTAACATGAAACATTCACTTTTGATGCATATTGAGTTGTTGTGTTATGGTGTTGTGTTTGCAGGGCTACCAGAGACCAAGTCACTACATTGCTACTCAAGGTAAAATACTACAACATTGTCAAAAACATGCTCGAAAAAATTCGACATAACTGCTCTTACACACAATGTTACACATAGTAACACTACTGTCTTCACACACAGGAATAATGCAAAGTACTGAATCTATGTCTCTCTGTATCTGTGTGCAGGCCCCGTTCATGAGACAGTGTATGACTTCTGGAGGATGGTGTGGCAGGAACAGTCAGCCTGCATTGTCATGGTAACCAATCTGGTGGAGGTTGGAAGGGTAAGTTGCTGTTTTTGGCAAGACACTTTCCCAGCACTCTCCCGTGTTTATTTTCATTTGAAAAAACTTCTGCCACTTGATCCAGTTCTTTCAACATGTTTTCTAAAATTATCATTACACTGTATTCGATTAAATACTGACTTTCATTTCATTTTTAACAGGTCAAGTGCTATAAGTATTGGCCAGATGATGCAGAGGTGTATGGAGACTTCAAGGTGACTTTTGTGGAGGTTGAACCTCTTGCTGAATATGTGGTTCGCACATTTACACTGGAGAGGGTGAGTTATATTTACGTTTTGCATAATGTCTCTGTGAAATATTATCTTAAACATTTAGTATTTTTGGGCTCTTAAGCATCACTTACAGTGCTGCAAAATTCATATGCACTGAAATGTAACCTAACAGTGTCTTTTGTCTTTATCCTATTCTATTTTGTCTTTATTCAGCGTGGTTTCAATGAGGTGCGCGAAGTCAAGCAGTTCCACTTCACGGGCTGGCCTGATCACGGAGTTCCATATCATGCCACGGGACTACTGTCCTTTATCCGCAGAGTTAAAATCTCCAATCCTCCCTCTGCTGGGCCGATTGTGGTCCACTGCAGGTATAAAAACAGTAAACTCCTTTACTACATGTCCTCTACAACTTATAATTAACATTACCTTTAGGTGAGAAATATATATACATAGTCATAAATAGAACATTTAAAACATTCCCTGCCTGGTAGAAATTAAGATTTCCCTTTCTCTTGCTCTGTCTCTGATTGCAGTGCTGGAGCAGGACGCACAGGCTGTTTCATAGTCATTGACATCATGTTGGACATGGCGGAGAGAGAAGGAGTGGTTGACATCTACAACTGTGTGAAGGCTCTTCGCTCCAGGAGGATCAACATGGTACAGACTGAGGTGACTGCATTACCCATCCTCCATCTGCATCCACGTCTTAGAATACACTCAGTAAACCCTCACTGTAAGACTCAGCCGTCAGCATGGTGCAGGCTGAAGTGACTGCATCGAGCCATCTCCCTGCCATCCATTCATAAACATCCCACTACAGAAACACAGCAAACACACTGTTTAATGTAGCACAGATGACTTATTATTGGGACCTGGACAAAGGTGAAGTTCATTCACCAAGCCACTTTCTCTGGGATTTGAAAGCCGACACAATCCTCAATAAACATTTACTCAGTAAAGAAAAATCCAAGGACATACAGATACACATGCATACCTACATTAAAGTGACAGCAGTACTAGTAACACATCCAGGCAGACAGATTGCTTTTTTGTTGTTATCATGAAATTTCTAACAAAATATATTTTCTATAACTTGTA
>JBBMJY010000011.1:5367035-5391395 GCA_037833715.1 Toxotes lorentzi
TTAACTAGATAACAAAGCAGAAGCTTATAATTTATTCTGTCTGTTCTGTCTGAAATAACCCGAACCTTCACAGTCATCATTTCCTCTCATTCATAGCTCCATCTCCCATCAGCCATCCCTCACTCACAAAGTCTGCACGCTCACCTTCATTCGGTATCACAGCTGTTTGTGTTTTACATGTGACAAGTTGTGTGTGTTTTATTGTTTACCAGTATCTTCATCTGGGAGTGAAATATTTATGTGGATAGGGTAATATGTCTTGAATTTTATGTCTTCAGGAGCAGTATATATTCATCCATGATGCCATACTAGAGGCTTGTCTATGTGGAGAAACAGCCATACCGGTCTGCGAGTTCAAAGCTGCTTTTTATGAGCTGATCCGCATCGACTCCCAGACCAACTCGTCACATATAAAGGATGAGTTCCAGGTAAAACCTAATGATATGATAATATCTATCTTCAGCCCTTAAAGTAACACAAATTTGTATTGTGGGTATCGACCCCTGCTGTAGGTTTGAATCATGCCTGTAAAAAGAACAGCAGCTGCTTCCAGCTTGAATTCACGTCAGTTACAATGGATATAGAAGCTGAATTTTCACAGCAGAAAATAAACATCAAGATGCAGACAGAAACTTCTTGAGCCACTCCTGCAGGATAATCCACTCCGCTGCTGTTCATCTATATGCTCAGTATGTTCTGCAAACAATAATAGCCTCAACAAAGTATGGCTAAATCCAGTATTTCTGGCAGAGTTCTGAGCTTCTGGATGATAAAGCAGTTTATTTAGCCACATTTTTGTGAAAGGATCAGCTTCTGAATCCAATCCTTACCTTTGTCAAATTCTCAAACCTAAACTCTAACTTTATCCTCTAGCTACAACCCTCGGAGCAACAGTCAAAAAAACATTTCAGCAGTTTCATTTTTTACACTTACAGTAAAGGCTAATCTGTGTAGATGAACGTAATGCATCAGCAACACAGGATTTCTATAAACACCAGTTTCTGTAGAATGATTTAAGGATATATGTCCATCCTCTTATGACCCACCTTTGAATCCCAACTTGCATGTGGATGTTTTAGCATTTTTATAAACCTAAAATGCCTCTGTATTAAGTTATTATACATTCTTCTCTTTGTCCAGACATTAAACTCGGTGACTCCACAACCACAGCCTGAAGACTGCAGCATTGCATTGTTGCCTAGAAACCAAGATAAGAATCGCTTTATGGATGGCCTTCCTCCCGATAGATGCCTACCCTTCCTCATTACGATAGACGGAGAAAGCAGCAACTACATTAATGCTGCTCTGATGGATGTAAGTCTATGACACACTCACATGCACATAAAAAGTAAGCTTGTGTTATTTTCAACACATCAAGCAAGATTAGTTTGGGACACTTCACTCTGTGTTCTTTTTCATGAGTACATGTGAAAATAACCTTTCAGACCAGCACATGTGTTGCTTTTAACACAATTATAGAGCACAACTGATCATGAAGAAAAGCACATGTACATGTAAACCTACCTTTATATACAACACTCACTCACACACACGCACGCACACTGCACACACACACAGACTCCCCTCCCTGTTTGTGTGATGCTGTGTTTGTGGTTTTAGCAGCAGAAGGCTAGAGACAAATCCAGGTTCTGAAAAGACCATTAGCTTCTCTGGCCGCCACCCAAACATTGCTTACATTGGCAACAGTTGAGACAACATGTTTTTGTCTCAACACGTTGCCTGTGTGCCATGACTTGAAAAACAAAGTCATTAAATAGGTAGTAAATTAAGGTAAGATAGCAATATCTGGTTACTGTCAGTCATAATTAGAAGTTAATGTTTTTTAGCCGTTCTGTTTTTATTTAACAAAAAAAAAACATTGGAGAGGGAGGAACAGATAGTAAGGGTGGGTTTGTAGGTATGAAAGTTCATAATAATGTTTGAAATACAAAGTGTAATAAATGCATGGTGTGGAAAGAAACCTGGCTTCTCTCCAACAAAGCTGTTGGAGGACAAAAATACTGTAAATGCTGTAAAACTCATGGAGTTCAGTCCAAGCTTTAAAATTCACCTTGAAAGTTTAGCTAAGTTAAACTTTACCTTTGGCCTCTCTCTAACCAAGCTGTCAGAAGAGTTCCAGGTAATGGGATTTTATGTCAAATCTCCGATACTGGATTTGTTTCATGGCTTCAGTGTCGTTCTGCCACCAGGTTCATGTTTAGAAAACCATTTAGTTTAAACCCTAACTTCTAAACCTGACCCCGACCCTCACATTAGACTCTCCTCATGTTTACACTGCCTCAGTCTCCAAAGTCATTTACACCCATGTCACACATTTGGCTGCACATTTTCATTCAGGATGAGTTGGGCTCAGTTCACTTTCAGTTCAGTCAGTTCATTTTGTGAATCTCTGGGTGGATTCTCTCTTTAGATTTTCTCTTCACTTTGAACTTTGAAGAACGTCAGCTTCTTGAAGTGACTGAACATGAAGATAACTGACCTTTTTAATGTGGATGTAGATGTACTGTATGTAGAGTGTATTTGTGTATGTAATGCATGCTCCTCACCCTCACATTTGATAGGCCAACTGCATGATCATGTGACCAAACATCATCTTTTAACAAGTATGCTTGATGTGTCATGTTCCACACACTGTCTCACTGTGCTCTGCTGTTTATGTTTCAACATGTGTGTATGTATGAGAGAGAAAGAGAGATGTAATAAAGATAAGGATAGAGATATTTAGGAGAAGGATGTATATTAAAAGCAAAATTCAATGTTTACTACTGCTGGATTTAAAAAAGTGTGTTCCTGGAAGAAGTATGTGAATGAAAGAGCTGATACCAGCTTTGCTTTTTCCTGCAGAGCTATAGACAGCCTGCTGCATTCATCGTTACCCAGCATCCTTTGCCCAACACTGTCAAAGACTTTTGGCGTCTGGTTTACGACTATGGATGTACCAGCCTGGTGATGCTGAATGAGATTGATCTGGCTCAGGTAATTCACTTCACTAATGTCTAAATATCATAACTTTTTCAATTCATAATGTCAAAGATTTGCTGCTGTTTTACTTATATATATATATACACAAATGTAGAACAAGTGATAGTAAGAAAAGCATCATCAAATTTTCTCTCTGTTACAGTGTGATGTTCTTCTTTTCATATATTCTACTGTTTCTTTCTCAGGGTTGTCCTCAGTACTGGCCAGAGGAGGGCATGCTGCGTTACGGCCCAGTCCAGGTGGAATGTATGTCCTGCTCGATGGACTGTGATGTTATCAGCAGACTCTTCAGAGTCTGCAACCTCACCAGGGTCAGTAGATCTATGTTGTGTTGTTATGTTGTGTTTTCTGTAGAGTTAGCTAGCTGATGCTCCTGCCAGTGTGTCTATCTTCCTGCTGTTAGTTGAGTATAACTTACTGTGGAATTCCACTTTCTGCTCACTTTACATACAATCAAACACACATAAGTTATGGTAAATATTACTACAAGAATATGGGTTCATAATATTGAGTTCACAAATCTTAAACTGTTAGTTTGGATCAGAATTTTTGAGAGATGCATGCAGTCCAGCTCTTCTTTAATGTGTGACTAAACATCTAAAGGTCAACATGAGGCTGCAGTTTAACTTTAACTGTGTTTGCTCTTTGATGTTTCAGCCTCAGGAAGGTTACCTGATGGTTCGTCAGTTCCAGTACCTGGGATGGGCGGGGCACAGAGAAGTCCCCGCCTCCAAACGCTCCTTCCTGAAACTGATCCTGCAGGTCGACCAATGGCAACGCGAGGGAGAGGAGGGAGAGGGAAGAACCATAGTGCACTGCCTGTGAGTACACAGCAAACATGCACTCTCTCCAATGCACTTTATTCTCTCTTTCCTGGTCCACGTAGCAGGGTTGTATTTGTAAAAAGCATTTACCACCTACGTAAGGAATAAAAGAGCTATCTGTTTACTCTGGGAAAAAAAGTTAAAAAAAAAAGTAATATGTTTAAGTGAAGATTAAAAGAAAATGTTGCCAAATTTGCTTAACTGTCTAACAAGACTGTATGTACCAGTGGTGTAATAAAAACTTGTGTTCATATGAGAAATGGTAGCTAGTACCAGCTATCTTGGCACCATTTGGTGATTGTAGAAAGTGCTAACGACTCATGAAACTCACTCAGAGCGACACTTCTCTATCACCAGAAGGTCTTTTTGTCTGATGATGCACAGAATTTACTGTCATGCTGGATGGTTTGTTATCTGTGTGCCAGAATCGGTGCCATCAGCACTGTGTGAGAGGTGGCAAAACTACAAATGAAATATTAAATTGTGCTTTTTGTCGCACATCGCTGTATTATTTTCTGTTTCTTGTTCATAGAAATGGAGGTGGCCGTAGTGGAGTATTCTGTGCCAGCAGCATTGTGTGTGAGATGGCCAAGAGGCAGAGTGTGGTTGATGTCTTCCACGCCGTAAAGACCTTGAGGAACAGCAAACCTAACATGGTGGACACTCCGGTTAGTTACAGAGAATAAAATTATAAAAGTGAAAAAAGGCCTGAGCCTGAATCTGTGAAGTGAAGATGTGACTGTTCAAATCTTACATCCAGTCGATTTCCCTGTGTTTATCTACAGGAACAGTATCGGTTCTGCTACGACCTGGCGCTGGAGTTCATAGAGTCCTCCTAAACGAAGGAGAGATGAGGAGGTGAAGAGGAGCAGGAGAACATCTTTTCACTTTCCTCGTGTTTGATTCTTTGCTTTTGCTTGGTCCCGACTCCCCCTCTGTGGTGGCCGTTCTGTAGCATCCATTTCGCATCCCTACAAATGGCACAAGAGAAATCGGCTCCTTGTACAGTGTTGTTAAACAAGGGGGGAAACAGAAGGAGCTGCCAGGAGTGCAGCAGAGGAGATGTTACTCCTTTTACTCCGTTATGCTTATTGTACAGCTTTTTTGAGTGCCAGCGGGCCCCTGTATGTTTGGGCTCCATTTAAATGTTTAGCCTCTCACCACGACCCCCTCGCATGGACTCGATGCCTCATGCTGTTTCAGCTGCAGTACTCCATGTGCACTGTAGATGTCTCCCTTCCCCCTTGCAAGCTGCAACCACAGCTTTTGAATAACTGCAAGTTAAAAATTTTCAGTGGCCCCATTTTCCTGCTCTCATGCTAATTTCTGAGGAGCTTAACATTGTCGGGCATCTCATCATGGTGATGTTTGAATATTTGCAGCCGGTTCTTTTGTACAAGAACAAAGTTACAGCCTGGCCAAACTCTGTGAATGCTTCTGTTTACTACTCCATACGTCAGCACCATCATCTTCATGTAGTTTTTCTGGTCATTTCAGTGAACTCTGAGTCAGAACGTTATTATGTATTTGTGTATTTAGTCGCCACTTTGTACCCATTTGACACTGGTTACATGCAGCAGTTTCTCAGATAAGAGAATAGAGACAGAAAATAACCTATATGTCAATACAAGTCTGCTTATTAGATAAAACAGTGTCTTGGAAAAGGACTAAAACAAAAATAGAAAGTTTACATGGGGAGTATTAGGCTTTTAGTTTTCTTTTTTTTTTTCCTTTTTTTCAATATCATGAAGTGACAACTTGAAAAATGTTGTGTAGGTTTTTCTCTAAAATGTAAATGCATCATTGTTCCTGTATCATTGTTCCTGTTTTCTGCAGAGTTGATTTCTGATCACTTATTGCTTTTGTATTATCATTTCCTGATCTGCTGGTTAGTCTTCTTTGTTCCCCAAATTGTACAAATTGAACACTTCAGATTTTGTTCATCCATGTGACATTAGCTTGATCATGTTTGTTTCAGGGCTGGGCCCAATGCACTTTCAATTCAGCCAATTCACGAATGGGAGATTTTTCAAAACGTAGATATAAATAGGTTTTGGGTACGAGGGAAACTGTCGACCCTGAGAAGAGATTGAACGTTAACTCTATTTGATGAACAGGTGAAGTTTCCATTTATGGTCTGAAGGGAATTGGAAGTGAGCTGACCCCAGGCTTCATTTGTTTTGTGCACTGGTGGCCAACACTTATCGTTTTTATTTTTATTTTGCAGCTGATGTTTATTCATAAGCCAAAGACTTTGTGTAAATATGTCTATATGGATAAAGCACATTGTTTGTATTTATTGTTTGTTTACTTGCATTGCTTGTAAGAACAATCATTCTTCATTCCATGTTTACTCTACCGCCAGCGTTTCTTAAACTGTGGGTCAGGATTCAAAATGGGCTGTAAGTCTGTTTCCTCTGGAGTCTTGAGAGTGTTAGTATGAGCTAATGAGCCCATAACGGGCCCCGAGGTCAGAGACCACATCTACTCAATTTGGGTCCACGAGGAAGAGTTTAAGAACCCCTGATCAAAGCTGTATATTGAAGCATTAGAAGTAGATTTTCAGTATTTAGGTGGAATTCAGTAGTATTGTCTTGTTTTCACTTAATGAATCTCTCTGTGATGTTACCGTGGTTTATTTGTGTAAAAGCCCATTGCTCTGTTTGTGGTCAGTAGAACATCAGTGCATTTACATGCACAGAGTATTTTGGATAATAGCTCGAATCCCTCTTAACATCTTAGTGGGGATAAGCTGTTTATCTTCATCCTCATATCCTGCTCACCATTATCCCTGAATACACACTGAGTCAGTGATGCAAACAGGCTTAGTGAGCGACACATGCAGGACTGTGAAAAAAAAAAACATTTATTGTGCCTAATTGTTTGAATTTCCTTGTTGATACAAGCATTTTAACAACATCTTAGATCGCAAACCAGGGCTTTGTTGAATGCGTTCTCATGGACGATCAATGTTTTGAATACCATGTTTTGGACCATGATTCAGTGTGTTTTATTCATCAGAGTGCTTCAGGAATTCTTTGTGAGGCTTTACAGGCTTAATGAATACCAGATGTGTTTCCGTTTTGTGCACAAAGATGATTCAGAAAAAAAACCCAACTTTATTGTAAATAAAATGTTAGATGTTCCACTTGGTTGGAACAAAAGAAGCCCTACTCATAAGGATGATATTGTAAATAGACTATCATGAACACTCTAAAAGGCTCTATTGTTGGAAGAACAATAGAGATTTAGATGATGATGCAATGTCAGAACATTAGTTCTGTTGTAGATAAGAAGTCAGAGATTGTACTCCTGGAGGATTCAACTACAAAAACATTTTGACAGATATTGTTCAAAAACAGCTTCTGCTGAATACAGGATTTTATTCAGTTTTTTTCTCCAGATTTCTGATTTCCAAAGAAGGGGGTAACAGGTAAGAGGCTGTAACACTATGTTAACAGAGTGGTGCATTGTCTTCAGTGATACTGAGGTTTACCAGTTGGACAGTGCTGAATACTCCATCTCTATAGCATGCAGAGAGAGAAAAGTGAAGCAGTTAGTGACAAGTTGTTGTATTAACAGAAACTAAACACTACACTCTTGAGGAGAAAATCCTGTCAAGATGCCCATAATTCCTCCTGAATAAATCTGAAGTAATGGCCCTGAAGAGTAGTGAATGAAGCTGGTTTCTGGATGAGAGGCCAGTCTGAGTATAGAATTAATATTCATGGTTCATAATTATTCTTGTCTGTAATGTTTGGCTTCTTTGCTGTAATAAAGACCACTTCTTTAATTAAAACGGCTGGGAGTGTTCTGTTGTTAGCTTACAGTGAAAAAAGATGCTATGTGAAAAGGACACAGAGGCCGCCATGGAAGAGTGATCGTTCTGCCCTCGGTAGTTTCTGATATCTTCAACCAAGCTGTTCTGATACAACACCCTGCTGATGTTTATAATATTAAATTGAAGGCCCAGCGCACCCACGGTCCACCCACACAGGTGATTTTAATTTACTCTGCCTGATTAGACCTTTTCTCAGGACAATGAGGGCATGTAGAGACTGGTTGATTAGCAGCTCCCTGGTGTTAGTGTTAGTGTGTTAGTTTTCCCGCACCTGTTGTGGCAGGACAAATTAAACCTTTATCATCTAATGCAACTCCTTGCATAGCTTCTCCCACCTCCAACCTGAGCAGGTCTAATCAGCCAGAGTAAATGAAAACACCTGTGTGGGAGTGCAGTGCCAGTGTTCATACTGTCATTGTTATAGCACGAACACTTGATGTGTCATGATCTTTACAGCCTCTAAATAAAGACATTAGTTGTTGTGGCAATAAAAGTGTGAATCTCAGCTCCATCTGTTAGTAGAAACGAAAAGACAAAAGTTAAAAGTTTGAAGTGCAATACTAGTGCCATGAAACTGGCAAAACCTTGCTTACAAATTAAAATATCTGCCATGAAAAACATCTGTTGTCTTGCAGGAAAAATGGTGGGTGGGGCTGTTACATCAGTACAACCGGGAGCACCTGGGCCCAGTGCTCCTAGAGCACTATAAGAGGATCCACTTCACTTCTTCATGTACTGTTTTTGTTCTCTATCTACCTGCTGACTTCTCTCACTGCTACATCCCGTCTGCTTTTTGACTCGTAGTTTGTGTTTTATGGGGAAAAAACAGTTGATGTAAGCATTTCATTTGTGCCTCTACACTTGATGCCATATGCTTGGTCCCAAAAGAAATCTGAGGAACACTGGGACCAGGTGCTCCCAGGTGTACTTATTTAACATCCCCACCCACCAATGAGCTACAATGCAACAGGCCATTTCCACAGCAGATATACTGACTTGTCACAGAAGAAAAGGCACAGCTGCTGCTTATAACATGAACAATGACTCTGTTCTATTCAAATGTTCCTGTAAGTAATGGCAGAGTGACAGTGAGCCAGCACATACAGTGCAAAACCAGGTCCCTGAAACCGAATTCAGACATCATTCATTTCATTATTTACACCTGCGCTTTTCCCACTGTGGCATGTCAGAATGTCTTCTGTAAAACAAAAAACCTGCAGGGACACCAAACAGGCCTAAGGGACATCATGTACAGCCAGTTCATGTTTTCAACTTGTTCTCAGTTTAGTCAATGAATCATGAATGTTCTAACCTCTCTGTAATTAACTAATGAGAAGACTTAACTTTATTTAAATCATCGCAGTTGTAACCGAGAGCCAAGGTTATTTTAAGACACTTCACTTGTGGTGTCCCAAAGCAAGTGTCTCTCTGTTTCTCACTTTATAGATCCATAAAGAGGTTACTTCACAGAATGAATAACACTTTATTTTGGCTGATGTAATTCCCCATAAATAATCTCTCAGCTAAAATCCCACAACTTCTCTACTCTGTGGTACAGCTCCACTGCTGAACTCTCTCTAAAGTCCTGGTACTTGTAAAGAAAATTATAGTGCTCTCTCACAAGCATGCAGTTTTCTTCAAAAAGTTTAATTTGCATAATTATTTACAACAGATGGTAGATAGCAGTACTAAGAAGAGGCAAAATATACTAAACCACATTGATAAAGCAGGGAAAATAATAAAATGATATAAATCGTTGAAACCATTTCAAAACCTTGCATTTAGAAAAGAAAGTTTACAATTCATTTATAGATAAATAAATCTAGAAATGAAATGTTCTGCTTAAAATAATCTTACAAACACAAATTGATCTGTAAAATGCTGTTATATTGGACAGCAATGAAACACTAAATAATACATTCATTTTCACTATCCTGCATGCTATCTGAAGATCTTATAAAATAATGTTGACAAAGGAACATTAAACAACAAAAACATGGTCAAGAGCGGAAAATAGTTCCATTTAAATTAGGCATATATTATATATTTATATATGTATATTTCTGTACAAATACTGAATATTTGGCATTATATTTATCCTCATTATTGATATATCTAACAATTCAAAATAGTTTTAAGCTAACCACAAACCTTTTATGCTATCAAATTTTTCTCATATCACATTCCAAAACCCATAAGAGGCCTTTTGTTATTTCTACCCACAGCCACAGCACAAGACATTTCTCCACCAAAGGCAAACAAAAATTGTGACTGCTCTCTCCTCTCATAAAACACTGAAACATAAAGAACAGCACATCAATGGAAACAGTCCTCCTTCCATTTATTCAGTAGCACACAATTCAAAAGAATATGCAAATGTGGACAACATGTGCCTGTATATTCTGCTTGAATTGTGATCCTGTGTCCAAGAATTGGTGCAGAGGCAAGCCGTGATGTAAAATAGTATAACTAACCTTCTTGTGTCGTTTCTGACAGTGGCAATGTGGACTGATTCACACTGACTCTGGGCCCATTACTCTGTAGATGGGCACTAAGGTCACGAATGAAAATAATCATAGTAAAAATAAAAAAAATCATCCTAATTAACATTATAGGACTAACTGGGGTCCTAAAGTCTTAAAGAAATCATTTATAATTTTGGGAGATATGCTTATTTTGCTTTCTTGGAGAGATAAAAGGGCTGATTTCACCCTCACGTCTGTACGAGAAATAGGAAGCTGCAGCCAAGATATGGTTATCTTAGCTTAGCATAAAGACTGGAAACATGGGGAAACAGCTGGCAGGGCTCTGCCCAAAGGCAACATAGTCCAACTAAAAGTGCCTCTAAAGCTCAGTGATTAACATATTGTATCTTGTTTGTTTATTCCACAAAAGAATCCAAGTATAAAAATGACTATATGTGGTTTTATGTGGGCCTGTATTTTTACGGGGGAGGTGGGGGGTGTTTAGTCTTCATGGCTAAGCTAAGCATCTGCTGGCTGTAGCTCTATATTTAAAGGGTGATACAGCAAGTCGCTGCCTGTCCAAGAAAGAGACCAGCATATAACCCAATTAAAATGACAACTTGTCACATTTTCCCTTCATTTTTTATATGGGATTAAACAAATAAGATATTATGTGTCAGTTAGCTTTAGAAGAGCTTTTTAGGGGTTTTATTACCTCTGGATAGAGCCAAGCTAGCTGTTCTCAATCTTTACACTAAGCTAAGCTAGTTGGCTGCTGACTGTAGTATTTTACTTTGTTTTTTAACATAAACATATAAGAGCGCTATCAGTCAGCTTATATAACGGTCTCCAAGAAGGTGAGTATGGATTCCCAAACTGTCAAACAGTTTCTTTAAGCAGCAACGACCTACAGTGTACTGTAACATCCCTCAGATTAGTTTTTTTTATGTTTTTTCAGAAGTCTAAAGATCAGGATGAGATTTAGGTTAAATTAGGCTTATTGCTTGAGGAGCAGATACACTCATACAGCCCAGTATTAACTCAAACATGACATCAAATATGATCCGTGATTACTCACTTGACTGCCGTTTGGCTTGTGACAACACGCAAAACGGATGATCTGTGTCATCAAAGATCACATGATTTATGAGAAGAGAGAGCAAGCAATAGAAAGACATCTTTGCAGTGCAACTATCAGAAACAAGGAGAAAAGCTTTCAATGAAATGAATCTCGCTTGAAAAGACTGTAAAGAAATCCTCAAGATACGTATAAGGGAAACTCAGGGCGCTATCTTGAGGATATACCATGACAGTGCTGTTGTAGTGCGTGTGTGTATGTGCGTTTGATGTTTTTGGTGTGTGCTGATTGTCAGAATAAAGCAATAAAAAAAAAGGAAGCAAATTTAGGAAAAATACAAGGAGAGAAGTTGGTTGATTCAGCACCTATACAGACTTCTCTTTAGGATATCTACCAAACAATGTTTGTCTAAAATATGGTGCTGTGAAGTGTGTTCTACTCTCATTTTAGAGTATTACTGAAAGTTAGCTGACACTTTCTTTGCACTACTTGTTTTTTTAAAATCAGAATAAAGTAAATTGCAACTCACTGATCATAGATGAACTGTATAGGATTAAGATTTGGATGACAGTGACAGCACACGTTTTTGCTCCTGCAGTGCAAAGTACGATGAACATGGTGCTTTCAGTGCTCTGTAAATGAAAGGTGATCTGCACCTGGGCCTGCAGGCTCTGCAGCCCCACAGAAGTACTGCTGCATAGTACACAGGCATGACAAACTGTTCCTGTGGAGATTACAACTACTCCTAATATACCATGTTTGCTAAAACTCTTAACTGTGAGGTAAATAGCTGTGAGCCTGCCTGTCATTGTATGAAAACACTATTGCACTTTTTGGCTGGTCAAGTTTTGTCAGTCTCCAGATTCTGTAGATGTAGATGCCAAAAAGGCAAAAACATCACGAGATTACAATATCACAGCTAGGAGGAAAAAATAGATAAAGACCTTTTAAATAAATCGTCTTTTATGATTTGCTGAAATGGATGTGACATGCACTTTTTTAGATGTTGTGTGTACATTGTCATATCCACTGATTTTCTGCAATTCACTGTATTTTGAGTGGACCTTTGTCCACTGTCGTGACACATAAACTGAATTCCAAAATTGTAACTGCATCATGGTGAATCATAGCAGAACATCTACGTGATCTGAACGAAAAAAAAAAAAAAAAAAAGAGGATAACAAATTTTACCAAATCCTCCCTTGATATCCTCTAGGCGGTATTGTGCTGAAGTTTATTACAGTAAGACGTTTGAATTAGTCAAATATAAAGTAAATTAGTTTTAAGTTCTGCAGTCCAACCCAGCCTGGTTTCCAGCCCTTTGTAATGGTAGACAAACTAGACAAACTTGCACTCTAAGAGGTGTTGCAGTCCTTTCACATACCTCAACCCAAAACATTCACTCACAGAGTCCTGTGAGAATCAACCTGTAAGGCACCTGAGGATTTGTCATGTACATAGTTGCCAAACTCCTAAGCCCCTTGTAGCATGGTGGGATAGAATGTGAGACACAGACGGAAAGAAAAATATTTAGCATTTCATCAAAGATGGCATGCTAATGACAAGTGATCGTAAAAGATACAATAACAATGGTGCGATGGTTACAGACTAGCCCCACATGAGACAACAAAAACACATTTTCTTTACTGTAATAGTGTACATCACTCACAGTCACTGGTGTCCCTGTGACTTTTGAGGACATCTTTTGTGTCTGATATCAGCCTCACTGACAGGTGATTGGTGCAAAAACAGCTGAAGTGACATCATTTTTCATTCAAGCCAGTGACTGTGAGGTTGTTCGAGTCAAAGCTCATTGTTCTACTGTCCCTTTTACTCTCTGCTGCTTGGTTTCAGTCAGGCTTTTAAGGTGGCACATGACAAATTCACCAAGCATCAAAGGTAATTCATGGATTTTATGTGCTAAACCTACCTCATTACTTATTACCAGGGATTTGACTTTGTAGAATTGCCTGGAAAGTAAAATCAATTCAGAGAACCTGCAAGGAAATTCTCAGCAACGAAAAAAAAAACAACCTTAAAGCTACAAAAGGACAAAAACCTCCTGTTTGAATAGGTAGTTCTAAAAGGAGAGCCTGGATTGATGATAATGAATACCAGCTCATCAAGTACTACACAAGATGGAATCACAGTATGCAGTCTGTGGGAAGTAGACTTGATTTGCATGACTTTCAGTCAGGTGGAAGAGCAGTTAGATTGTTAAAGTAGCCCATCAGCTGTTGTCATAATTCAGAGGAGCTGTCGTTAGTCCCTCTGAGGGCAAACCTTAGGGAGGAACCACTGAAATAAATGAGGATTTCAACCTTTGAAAGTTAAAAGTATTCTCTTTCTGAACAAAATATGAGTGAAGATGCTGATATTAGATTTGCAAGGGAAAAATGAAGATGTCAGGACAAAGAAAGCCAACAAAACAAGGTGTGTTCCTGTCCACCAAGACAGGGACAGTAAATATTGAAGAGCGAGGGCCAAAATCTGAAATAACTCTGATCCAGTCTTAACATTTTAGAATAGGATAGGTGCTCAGTGAAGCTTTTAACCGTGTTTAGCTGGATTAGGAGTTGTATACAAACTCCTTCTCACCAGTCCTCTGCCAAGTTTTCATTACTAATAAATGGTACTGTAAGTGATAAAAGCTGTTGAAGCTGTATGAGCAAGTCACATATTAAAAATATCTCCAAATGCAGTTAGTTAACCAAACAGGCCAAGAGATGGTTACAAGGTAAATTTCAGTTTGTAGAAAACGTACAGAATATGTTTCTTCCCATGAAAGTAGTCCTGTGGAATATATAAAGAAAATAAATTGTGACCAGAGGAATACAATAGCGGCTCTTACTGTACAAGCAATTATTTTCTCCACCAAAGTGTAATGGGAAAAGTGGCCAACTCTCAGACTGTAATACTGGAACAGGAAATATTGAAGCACTGCAGTTCATGGAAAATGAATTCCAGACCTGTTCTTCAGAGTGCATTTGAAGAGGAATAGGCCTAATAAACTCAGATGACTTCAAATAATTTTGGTTCTTGTTTAAAGAGGGTAATTAAATTGAATCAGTAACAATCTGTTGGATCCTTCTCCTTTGAAATATGATACGATTGGAGTGGTAATGTTGGAGGAAAAGCCCCTCGGTGGATAGAGATACTGTATTTTTAAGTGAATTAAAGAAATTATTGAACTTTAATTTAAGCCCTTGCCATCTCATCAGTTTCTGTAATTATATAATGCACTTGATTCTACAAGAGAATACTTTTTCCCCCAGCCCCCAGCCTGGGTACAGAATCCTTAAAATACCTTTAAGTAAACTGAATTACTAGACAATAGTTCTCAATTTGTTTTATTGGTGTATATGCTGTAAATGTAAACTGGTGTCTAGAATATGTTAATTCTTTGACAATCTAATTACAGTACATAACCCTCTGTGTAAATGTAAGCTTTAGCAAAGCAGGGAATGTAGGTCATTACCAGTTTCTTCTAAATTTGAATTGTGGTCTACAAGGACTTACAAGATAAATGGGCCAGCACTGCCCATTTCTTTATTCTGATCCAGTTATTGTATTATTTCTTGGAACCTGTATGGACTGATCCTAGTAAAAGTCTAGTTTTTACATGTACTGTACAGTGTGTGACTGCTTTTGTTGCAGTAATAACACACACATTTGTATGTACTGTGAAATCATGCATTGCCTTTGGTGACTTGGTCTGTTGTCTTCTATTGTTTTTGTGCCCTTTCATGTTTCATATTTAAACCAATCACTTAAAGTAGAAAACTGAAATGAGATCAACAAAAATAAAATAAAAACATAAGTAAATGTTCGGGAGGAACTCCTCTCCTGTCTTTTTTTTTTTTTTTTTTTTGCATCCTTAGGGGCTCTACATTCATGCGTGTTTTGGTTAAGGCCGTCTGGTAAGGTAAGGGTTTTAGAGTTAGCACTGATGTACACATGTCTGAAAGTAAAATACTCTGCGTATAGGTCAGACAAATGCTAGCCTCAATGCAAGTAAAATAAAACCCCATCATAATCCCTCCTGACAAGTACGTCTCACTGCCTCATCAAAGTATTTACAGTACACAGACTGCTCTCCCCAACCGAGTGCTGCTCTAATTACAATAAAATGGGAAACGTTGAACACTGTGCTGCAGCATAATTCTAGCGGCCCTATATCAACATTAGTGTTAATTAGCAGGGGTTTGATTGGCAAATGAAGATGAATGGGCATGTATTGCAAATGTCAGGGATTCTTTGTTGGTGTAGTATAAAATATGGACAGGTATAGCTATAGGAGCATGCCCTTGGCTCAGGGTGGGCATAGTAGAATTTACTTTAAGGTTGGTGGAATGTCAAAGCCTGTAATCTCTCCCAACTGATAAATAAATATCCCTGACCTCTTTTCATGTTAGAAAGGAAATTAAACCATAAAACCTTCTCCTCATTTTCATCAGTGAGGGCAAGAGCATTGCAAAGATGATCTTTTCTAAAGTCACAATCTACCACAATTCATTGGAGAGACAACGGGCACCATATTAATAAATCTCTGTTTAAAAAGTCCTTGAGTGTGTGTGTGCGTGCACATAGGACTGGGTAAAGGACAACAGTTTTAGAGTAAAAAGCAGCACCATTTACTATAGTAACTGAATATTGTTAAAGTGTCATTTGCACCTGTCTTTCCTAGACTACATGAGCAGATCAACAAAACAACAGAAGTGTTTTCTTTATGCGCCACTTGGAACAAAAAGTTGTATGCAGTGTGTTATGAGAAATGGTTTCTGTTAGCTAAGAAACACCCCTTAATCAGCAGGACAAATGCACTGTCAAATCAACCCACAACTGTTTTAACTATAAATACTAAATGTATACTGTAGATTGTGATGTTGGTCATATGATAGATACTGTAAGTATAATTAAAGAACCACAAAATTGTAATTAGGAGAGGCCTGAACGCCATCAGAAAGAAATGAAAACAAAACAACACAAGGTGCAGTTTATATGACCTATAGAGTAACATGAAGTTCTGTAGTAAATTTTCCATATCTGTCCTTGCAATTCAACTGCAACAATATCACATGAGCTTCATAAACTACATTTCCCTTGGAAATACAAACATGAATATTATAAGGTGCAAAATGCATTGTTTGATACAGTCACCTCTTCCAGCCTGCGCAAAACTCTCTTTTGTTAATAATTCATATTTGTTCTGCAATGGAAATGTATCCAGCAGCAAATAACAAACATATCTTTTAAAAAAATGTGGATTTCTAAGAGGGGATGATTTTATAAGAATGAAAATGGTTAAATGTTGAAATGAAGGTCTAGTTCTTAGCCTTCTTTTTAGATCTCATTCAGCAACACTGGTCAGTAGCTGCAGCATGCCTGATTAAAGATGGAGAGATGATAGGAACATAGCTAGAGAGATAGATAGTATGGAGTACAGATTTGCAGCACATCAGTCAAACTCTGTCAAACATTTTTTACTCCCCAACCATTTTGACTTTAGAAGCACAAACTTGGAAGGAGGAAATTTAGAAAAATATATCAACAGTTGTACCAGGTTTTACCCATCTCCATAGAAAAGACTGGGCAGTTTAAACCTCAGTTAGGCCATTTTCTACATACTTTTCCATCTTGCTGGAAACATCAATCTGTGCTGCCACTGTAACTTTGCACAGGGTGCTTTAGCCCAAGACCATTGTTGCTGGTGAGAGAAAGTTGCACTTTGTGTTTCCCTTTGAATGTGGCAAGTTTAGCATTACCCATACTCACAGTGGGGCAATGGTAATGATGGAGAAGACTGGAGTTTTAACAGTGATGACAAAGAAAAATCACTAAATTCATCTGATGTGGTTAAAATCAATATCAAGTGAAATGTTTTTGGGGGGTATAGCAGCTCATTCTCATGGTGCAGAGTCTGTGGGCTCAAAACTACACTAGGCAACTTGATGCCAGCAGCTCCAGCTGACAGAGGCATGTAAATGACAACTTTTTGACCTTGAATATCCACAATTCAGCATAGCAGACGGCATAAGAACACTCATGTTCACCTATCCAGCTGGTCTGGGATCACTTTTAACCAAAAAAATACCAGAGGGACAAGAGGGAAAAGGTCTAATGCTGGTGTATCCATTTTTAAATGTTTTGGAGACAGCTTAGGTTTCAATCAAAATTTAGTATAGTATATGTACCTGACCTGACTTCTCACTTAGGAAAGATGGGGCATTCTTCCCTATGGCAGTGCCACATTGTAGTTTAGGCCAATAAGAAGGACAGATTTTCAGCTGCAATCTTTGCCTAGTGTAGCCTCAGTGGGGACCACCCAGAGAATGGCGACAGATGATGACAAAGTGGACGTGCAGTGACAGATGATGACAGCAGAGGGAGGCCGAATGTGATGCCACGAGCTGGTGTTCGGTGGAGGTGAACAAGAGGAGCTGAGGATGAATTTGTGGGCCTCAAAGCCGCGTCTGGGCTTCAGGGATGTAGATCTCGATGCTGTCTGCCCTCTCTGTGGCTGAGTTCTGTCTGAAAGAAGCTGCTCGTTTGGCAGCCATGAGGCGTCTGCGGGCTTCCTGTCGCTGGCGGTCCTGAAGGTCCAGAGAGCGCTCCCGCGTCACACCACCACGCCCCTTGGCCGGCCGCTTTGGCAGAGGTGGTGGCCACTTCCGCTCCTTAGGATACAGAATGACATGATTAAACAAATGTTTTTTTTTTAATTACAGCATTATCCTCCACAGAACAAGTGGATTCTCAGGGGTTGTATTCTAACGAGTGTCAGTGTGAGCCACATAATTTAAACTGTGGACCAATTTTCTGACCTTAAACTTCATGAACTTAATGATTTATGAAGAGTCCAGTCAATCAGATCAGTCATTATTTGGTAACTGCTTTTATGAAGTGAAAGTAAAAGGATCACACTCCCCTTATAGACAGATCCAGGCCATTTTGCCTAAACTTTGGCATCACTGCCTCGTCTAAAGACATCTGGAAAGACTACAGAAACAATCCTTACTGATTGTGTAGCCAGAGCGTTACACTTGCAAAGCCTTTTCGAAAATGACATTTACTCACAAAGGCACTAAAGTTTCACCCATGTGGCCTACAGAGCTGAACAGACTTATACTCAATAACATTTCAATGCAAGGGAAGCTTCTGATTGCTCAGAAAGTTGGTGTTAGAGTAAAATGGTGCTTGCCTTGAAGGAAATAAGCCCAATACAGAGCATCTGTGTCACTGTTAGGGCTCAACTTCATGGAGCTTGCAATGTGCCCATTAACTGCTGGAGGTAAATAACTCCCTTACAACTACAACTGTAGCATGAAGATAATTATCCAAGTGCCCTGAAGGATCTCGTCTATCTCTAAAAACACATTACCATCTAAATGTGCTTCTTACAAATGCGCCTCCCTCATCTACAAGCACCACTCTTACCAATGTGCTTTCATTTCAGCTGCTGGGTATAGGTGATTTTAACTGGATGGTTTGATGTCTTTAATGTTTGATATCTTTTATTTTCCAGTTATTGATACTGGTACATTGCCATCTTACATAAATCTAACCGTATATTTAAATACTATCTTGTGTGCTGTGACATCAAGTTTGAAAAAAATTCAAGTTAAGGAACATCAAATAAAAGTTAAAAGGTTTACTGGACTTGTAGCGGCCACTTGCTTTGTGCAAACTCTATGACATCATGTTTATAGCCGTAAAAGAAAGACATACATACAATTTGAATCCGATGATAAGCGATGATAATTTTTATTCTGGAGATACAGCTGATGACTTTAATGTTAAAATAAACTTTTCAGATGATGCCACTTGATGTCTAAGCTAAATGGGCCTCCTTGTTCCTGCAGTGTTATGATAAGAATAATTAACCTCCTGCTGGTCACAAACAAACAGGAACACAAATGCTGTCAGTGTAGTTAGTTGAGCAAGTTCATCTGGAGCCCATTAACACTAATTATTATTAGAATGTGGATCCCTGGGAAAACAGCTACCAGCTTTACCTTCTTCTCTGGGCTCTCCACCAGCTGCCACTGGTTGCTCTTGATCTGCTGCAGCTCATCAAACTTGGCAGTGACGTCATCGATGGAAAGCTGCAAGAGGTCCCAGAATCCAGCCAGGTCCTGAGATGTGGGTCTGGGCATGGCACTGGGGTCCTGAAGAGACAGTGGAGAACAGAATGTAGTGAGTTTTTGGCATTTAAGTGAAGTGATTTCCCATCTTTGTTATGTGCAGGATTACAGAACATGAATTCCCTGTACAGATGTTAATGAACTCACATTAAGACCTTTAGAGCTACCTGTTCTGAAACAGATTTATACCATCTGTATCAAACTAAAACAAATGAAAGAATTTAATCTTAATCTAAATCATTGGGAAAAAAGAAACTACGCCACTAAACCAGTCGAATCTGTGTTTGAAAGTGCAGCTTACTTTACATCTTACTTTCTACTCACAGCCACATCTATACTTGAACCTCACCATTCCCACCACTGGGTGGCAGTACAGCACCAACAGTGGTTCACAACCTCAACTGACAATTTGTGGGTGCATCCTTTCACTGCTTTCAAATATTATAATATATGTGCCCTCTTCAGATTTTTCCTTTCTGTTCCAACAAGCGTGCACAACTGTCAGCACAGGGGTTTCGTAGAATTTTTTTCAGTGTTTTAATTCCATTCTGTTGTGATTTTGCAAAATCATGACTTTTCTGTGAAATTTAAATGACAAAAATGTGTTGCACAGATTTGCAGCATGTCTGTGTTTCAAGATACCTAACCAGCTGCCTGATGATGTGTGAAATGCAAACGATAAGAGGTACAGGTACATACAGCCCTGTGCTCATCACCACAAACAGCAAACAAAGAATGAATGTGAACTCAGACCAAAGAAAATTCTATCAAGTCAAACTTCAAAGCACGTCCAGAGCATCATGCAGTTCCTCCTCCATCCACCAGGGAAACAGAGTCGTTTTCTCATTCAGACATGTCTGAAGGCTCAGGGCAATCTAAGGCTTGTCACTATCAATGTTAGACTTAATTCATCATCCCATTATCTATGAAGAGAGAGGGAGAGAGTGCAGCTCAAATCCATCCAAGAGAGAGCAATGCACTGAGTAGAGACACACACACAAATGCACCAAAAAACAACACAACACAAGGCAGTGAGTGAACAGGCAGATTTCAACAACCTCCACAAGGTTTTGCATTTCATTAAAAAAAATTAGCTACGCTTTAGAAAGGTGTGATTAAGTGCCTGCCCGTCTCTTTCACTGTCACTCTCTACTGTATCTGCAAAAACATTCCCACATATGACACCACCATTTTCTAATATATGCTGACTCGGTGGATACTTAGCATTAGAAAAGGTATGAGTTTCCAGTCGACGTGACATGAGGGCTAAACAGTGAGACAGTGTGACAGTCCATTATTCAAACTCTGAGATCCCATTCAAACTGCTGCCTCTGTGCATTAATGGATGGCCTCAACACAGGTGCTGTTTCCTATTGGAATTCCCCTTTCGTTTACTGCGGGGTCAATAACAGCAGAGGGACTGCTACCGCTATCGATCTCTGTGGTCTATTTCTGGAGGGTGCACAAGTGCAGCGTCAGGCCAAGCACCTACTAAGAGCTCTCGGAAAGAGGAGGCCATCAACAAGTTTACCCCAATCTTTTGTGTTTTTCTGTGTAAAATATTAGCAGCCTGAAGGTCGATACAGTGTTCTTGTTCACAAACATACTCACAATACAATACTCACCAGATTCTGCTGACATAGCCAGTAAAACTGCTGAAACTTTTGAGACATTAGTAGCTGAGCACTTCCCACTGCGCTCCGGATTTTTCCTAGGACTGGTGGACAGAAACACACACGCACAGAGGGTGGAAGAAAAAAGGTGACAGAGAAAGAGAGAGATTCTGGTTTTACCACTGGTAGCTTGGCAAAGGCCAGCATGTTGAGCAATGCCTTTCAGGATCAGGGATCCAATCTGCTCACAAAATGCCTGTCACGATGCAGCGTTTTCATAGTCAACATGACAGCTAATACTGTCAATGCTCACTTTGACTATGCTGCAAAAATATATATATAAATACATATATCACAGAGTACATATGATGAAAGCACTGACTTCAGAAAACAAGAGGAGTCCTTGCTTTGACAACAATGTAGTTTCCCTGAGGACACTCACTCTCCTCCGACAGGTCATGTTCCTCTGCCTCTCTCTCCATCTCTTTGCACCATCCCTCCAAGCGCTTGGTTTCATTGTGAAGCAGCTGCATAAACCAGGTGCCGTCCCTGCGAAGGGGGGACACACGGCCTGTTTCAGTGCTCTCCAGGCTGGGTTCCACCAGCCAGGGTTCAGGCTGTGGGCTGGGAGGCCCACTGGAAGGCCGGTAGTCCTCCCTGTAACTGAAAAGGCCCTGCGTGCGCACTGTACGGATGGCCCCATACTGCGTGGGAGTGCTGGGCTCAGAGTGGCGACCAAAGGCACCACCAAACTGCAGGCCCTTGTCCTCCATGGAGGGAAAGCCCTCCAACTCCATGTCTGCTTGCACTGCAGTGGTCACACTATTCGAGCGCTTGAACCGGCCATGCCTAAAGAGGACAACAATGAAATGTAAACTTACTTTCTTGATAACAAAGAAGAACTTGCTTCGTCTGTGCCACATACCGTTTTTGATCCTCCACCTGGATCCCTATAGAATGGAACTGAGGAAGGCCTTTACTTTCAGTCTCAGAGTCTGTCACAGTTTCCACCTGATAAATAGACACAACAAGGGACTTTCAAATGATCATCATTCACAACTGAAATATCCAGACACACATTGTTACCACTCAAAAGGACAGCATGACAATTAGAAATGGGTTACATGATGCTTAGTTAGAACTTTTTTTTTTCACTTATCACAGAGTATTCAATTTTCAATTTTTTCTCTGCAAGAGACTGTAAAAGCCACTCAAGGATTTTGGTAAAGGGAAAACTGTTCATTTGGGAGTACAACAAATTTACAACACATTTATCACCTAGGTGGATTTCTGTTTCACTGCTGGCACATGGCGTCCATTGTCAACAGCTGATCACATTTTCTTGGACGCTTAGCTCAGGAATGCCCACAGGAGCAACATAGTCCACATATCTCCAAAGTTGGGGCTAACAACTGAGGACACCTGCCATCAGGAGAGGCAGGAGCAACCTACGTTAGTCAGACAGTTAACTCACAAAGCGCAAAGAGTACTTCTTTACCTTGTGGTAGAGCTCTTTGTTCAGGAATGGGGGCTAGCTAAACTGGTAGTGAAAAAACATTCAAGAGGTAAAGCACACAAATCACCAACTGGATCAGAGAGAGGAAGAGGGATTATAAATTATAAATACTCATCACTTCTGGTGTCTTTGAATAAGTCCTCTCCAGGTAATTGTACATCCTGACACGTGTAAAGGTCAACAAGGCTCCAGCACCTTGAAGAATACTTCACACAGACTGGTACACTTGGGAACTGGTGACATCT
Organism: Toxotes lorentzi; assembly: GCA_037833715.1. NCBI lineage: Eukaryota > Metazoa > Chordata > Actinopteri > Toxotidae > Toxotes > Toxotes lorentzi. Next base: position 5,389,765 of record JBBMJY010000011.1, read on the forward strand.
CAAAAGTGACAAGATTAACTAATTTGCACATGTGTAGTTTTAATGCCACTTCAACAATTTGAAGTCTTAATCCCTGCACCGATTTTGTTTTAGTTTTTTTCCTGTCCAGAGTAATCCATAGTGACATCTACAAAAAATTCAATTGCGTGTTCTTCTTCTTCTAGTGGAAAAAAATGTATTTGGTTGATTGATTAAAATTTATATGACTGAGAGCCTAGAGATGTCTTTTTTATCCTGGATTGTACGGGACAGCTGTCTTACATATTAACAATGTGAACATCAAAATGAAAATAAGAGTATTATCCTTTCAGACAGCACCAGACAGAAAAAGACAGAGGAGATTGGTGTAATCAGTGTGAAGGCTGAATGTGGTGAGTGAAAAGAGAGCAGCAGTGAGTGACATGGTAAGTTATGCTGTTACCTGTATTCCAATAGAGGAACGTGGGGTTTTGAGGTACTCCTCGGCCTTGGACACCAGCACTGCTTTGTCACATGTCTGGACGGAGGTGTGGCTGCCCAAAGATGCAAGCCTCTTGCCTGCTGCTGACTCCATGGCCATGGTGACTGCCTTGGTGCTGTCCAGGCTGTCTGTGGAACTGTAGATGGGACGCCCAAGGCTGTCTGTGGTCCACAGACCACCCCGTGGATGCCTGCCCTCCTGGTAGGCATCTTGGGTGGACTCTGTACTGCTCTGGGCTGTCACAGAGATAAGAGGCTTGGTGGTGGTGCGCGGGGGCACAGGAGGTGGAGTCTTCTTGTAACTGGGAGGATATGATACCACTGGATAGCACAAGCAGGATGAGAGGACGAGGACAAGGCAAGACAAGGGTAGAGGATCAAATAAAACATGAGAATGAAAAATGGCCAAAAGCTGACAAGGGCCAAGTGCCGCAGTACACCTGTATCACACAGTGTGTGATAGAACAGTGGCATAGCATGATGAGAGATTAGGCATTAGAGCACTTAAAGCGAGGGAAATGTCAGTAAGGTGAAAAGCAACAGCAGCTTTATAATATGTCTGTGTTTATTTGGGAAGAGCAATGAAGGATTATGGAAAAATTTGCTCTTTCAAGTGCAAATGAGAATTTCATGGTAATCCATCCAGATGGACCTCACAGCAGAATTGGACAAGTACCAACTTCGCTTGGTTGCTTTTTTTTTTTTTTTTAAATCTATGATAAAACACTGGCTTAACGTGTAGTTGTTCAGCGTACACATTTTTTTTGAAGGTTTAATGAAAAAGATGATAGCATTCTCGTAAATTCATAGGTAAATAAGTCACACAGATTTCAAACAGGGTGTCCATGTTTTCTGGTGCACAAAGCAAAAAGGAGGAGAACTGGTTCTGAACTGGAAATATCTTGTTTGTTTTTTCAACTATTAATTTATGAAAAGTTACCAAACCTCCTGAATTATGGGAGGAATGAAGTGCAGAGCTTGTACAGCAGATGATTCCATTTTATCAGGGGCTTGAAACTCAAAGAGTGTACACTCCATGTCATGACTAGCCCCTAAGAGGGGCTGTTTTCTTAACACTTTTTGTTATGAACTCTGTTGTGGACATTTTCAGTCTTGTTTAGTTAAGTTTTGTTTATAGTTCCTGTTTTATTTTGAAATCATTGCCCTTGTGT
>JBBMJY010000011.1:5392097-5483719 GCA_037833715.1 Toxotes lorentzi
GGAAGTTTCAGAGTATTTCTAATGTTAGAAACAACTAGAAAGTTGTTTTTCTTTTTGACTGGTTTTTTTTTCTTTTTTTTTTTCTGCTGAATAAGAAACTCTCTTAAAGTTTAAAAAAAAAAAAAAAAAAAAAAAAAAAAAAAATCATCCCGAATCACAGTAGGAGACTGTGAATCATGGCTCAAACTTTCTTTCTAAGTTGTGTGTGTGTTGTATCAAGACACATATAATGGTCCTTATAAGCATTCAGTCATTCACCCCTACAGTGCTCTCCAATTCCTTTAGTCATCCACTTGTGATGCCTCCTATTCATTCACCCATCCATTATTCATATCAGCTGTTAAATATTCAACACACTGAATATATTACTTAATACAGCAAGATTGTTGTGCTTGGTCTACTTGAACACATACTTTTTTTTTTTTTTTTAAAAGTGCAGGCACAGTCCCTAATGTCATACACACACCACTTCAGATTACAGGTGATTAAGTGCAATAAGAAATAAGAAACCACAGGGAAGTCTGTTAAGCTAAATCCAGTCACAGACTTGACTTCCTTCCAACTTGAAGGGGCTGCAGTTCTGCAAGACACAGTGGGTGGATACCAAGATGAAAAGAGAACAGTGACTCAGGCAATATGCAACTCCACTCATTCTATTTTTACACATTTTGCCCGTCTGACTTACTTTTTAAACTGAAAATGTTAAAGATTACTTGGTACCATCTAAAAATTAAGTGACAAATAGGGGTATTTCTGCACTCTAATATCTGTATTTCTCACAGTTACCTTGCATTACAACAACAAATAAAATTTAATTTTGTCATAATTATCATGTTGAAATCAGAGTCTAAGCTACACTCACTTATTTGACTTTTAATGATTTTAACAAATATCTAATTAGCATTTCCTTTTTTAATCAAAAAAATCTGATCATAAAACTGCAGCAATGCTGTGGCAGTAAATGATACTGACTTTAGGTTAAAGTTCCTTCCTCACAATCTTTTTAAAGACATGTGAAACATTCACTCTGTTACTTGTTTGAGATACGCCTACACTGTTCATGAAGGTCCTTGATGAAACTGTTATAGTGAGAGTTGATTCAACTGTGTGATCATTTTGGAGGCTGCAGTTTGTGGTGCTGTTGAACTTGTTCACCCCATTTATATGAGAATATCGAAGAAAAAAAATCTCTCTAGAGGATATTGCGATACAGTTCAACTGTATCACAAACTACATCCTCCAAAATTATTACAGTTGAATCAACATCTTTTTGAAACAACAAAAAACTGAACAGTATAACCTTTATGAAGGTAGGATTTACTGCAGGACATCTGGATCAAGACTGCAGTAGTTTTAGCTAGGTATACTTATTAAAGTGGTAACTGGGAGTGTAATAGTTTACTTATTTTTCTCCTGAATACTAATATTCTAAATAAAGAAATCCATTTTGTTCCTAAATTAAAATTTAAATTAAATGTACAATAAATTAATTCCTATATTTTCTATATATGTGGCTGAGTTGTTCCCCCTGCAGTACAAATCAAAGTGATGAATTTAATTTCTTGTATACTTTAGAGAGATGAAACTTTGTAGACACTGCTTACTTGAATTACAAAAACATATTATCTTCTCTTATCTGTTGTGATGACATGTACAGACGAACAAAAGGAAATGCTAATGTGTCAATGAAAATGTCAGTGAAGTTTGAGTTTTTCTTGGTGGTGTATACTGTTGGTCTGAAAGGGCACAGCAAATACTTAGAACCAATGATTCAGGAGATGTATTGTTTCTAAACTGTAAATGTGAGCTGATGGTGATGCTGGAGGAAAGGTCATAGAGTTTCCAACGTTATCATGAGAGAGTGACTGTGCAGTAAGTTGGTAACAAACAGACAACAAACTACAACTGAGCAGTGACATAACCTCGTTTGCAGAAGTAATGAATGTGACTGTACTCCCACAACAGGATATTGATAAATAGTCTAAATTAGCCTATCATCAGACTGTAAGATGAGTCAGCACCACACACTCCTTCTGCAGTTCATTCATATGCATTATGCTTACCCAAATGGACTGACATTTGGGGACACATTAGTTGCCTTATACACCTACATTTGTGTGCTGGGCATAATCACACAATTATTTGCTTGAGTTAACGTTGTTTAGTGAAGACATTTAATTTTCTGAGTCCTCCTGGGCTGTCATATCATCACATTCTGAGAGATTCTGAGAGAAGAAAGAGAATCTGAAAAAAAGAAAAATCACAATATACTGCAATAACATTGACTGGACACCAGATGTCCTCCTATACACTCTACATTATACACTTAGCATTCTGTCTGGGCAATAGTGGATCATGTAAGAGGACTGTTTTTACTGTCTTTTGGCCGCTCCCTTTAGGGGTCGCCACAGCAGATTACCATTTGCATGTTTGATTTGGCACAGGTTTTTATACCGGATGCACTTTTGATACAAGAAGTACATTTTCCTGCCAATACTTGAAGGGTCTGAATACCTTTCCACTACTGAATTTGAGATCAATGGAAAGTGTCTTAGAGCAAACTGTCCCACACAAAATTACATCCATATTAGTGGGTGATTTGACAAGCTAGCAAGCTCCAGAAAATGTACTTGAACTAATCTCAGACTAAAGTGACCAGTCACAGAGAACTATGTGACAAAATGTGACCTTGTTCACTGAGGAAACCTCTGCAGATGTCTTATCTTCTACTACACAAGTGACTGGAATGGACTGAGGAGTGTCTCAAGCTTCCAATGAGAATCAAATTCAAATTAAATTAAAAGAGAGTCAAATCCATTTCAATAGCTGGTGAAGAAATAACTGATTCAAGTGCTGTTCAAGTAACAAATCTTGTGTTGTCTACGTGTGTGGTTTCAGGCAAGATATTATAGAATTGTGTTGTGATATTTCCATAACAATTATTTCCCCTTAAGGTGGTGTGACTAATTAACAGCAAAGGAACAATACCTTAAAAACCTTAAACCACTGCAGCAAATACCATCAGTTACCCATGGTCAAAGTACCAGTTCTTCTGTCTCGACTTTACATTTTGTAATGGACTTTTAAAAATCACACAGGGAATTCAAACTTAAAAGAGGGAGAAAATCTAATGTTGGCACTGACAGTATAGCCTCAGTAATTTATACTGCCATGCAGACACAAGACCTGTCACATTCTGTGTAAGAGGTCTGAATGGTACTTTTTCTCAACTTGAAACTTCACTCTCTCTATCTCCACATAAGACCTACAGTTTAACTAAATGCTAAATAATGTTCAATTTAGAGTAAAAATCACTGCCCACAATAACTGAGAAAATCTAGAAAAGGCAAGTTGAGTAAAGCAGCTTTTCCTTTTAATTGCTACAGCCTTAGTTGAAAGTTTAGTTAATAGAGTCCAGGGAAACATCCTGTCCTTTGTGTAGTCAGTTGTGCCTGGCTGTGTTTGAATATGATTGTTTGGCTTAGAACTACTGCACAGGTCAGTTCAGTAAACAGACCCACACAGTGGAGGTGCAGCCAGGACTAAATGGATCTGAATGTCATGCTATAAAATTGTGTTGATGCTTTGCTTAAAAGTACAGTATTTGTAGTATTACAGGTACCTGGCAGTTTATGCTTTCAAAACAGGCGTTTTGACACAACAGCTCCCTGCAGCTCTGAAGCAGGGACATGCTTCCGCATCAGCACTTTATCTTCATTTGCTCTGCTATCTCTCCTTACTGACTTTTCTGTGATCCTTTCTGACTTAATTAATGCTCATGGTGAATCAATAGTGTGCATGAGACATGTCTCACCAGAACGGCTGGGGAGCTGCACTGGTAAAACAATTAGTCTAATTGACTGGTCAGTTGTCAGGAAATTAATTTATGACAACTCTGATAATCAATTAATTGTTTAGGTTATGCATCAAGTACAAATGTCTAACATACTTTGGATCAAAATTTGAGGTTGTACTATTTTCTCTGTTATGTATCGTTGTAAATATTTAGTTTACAAGGATACATATGCATTATATATATTTTTTAATTGTTCATATAAACTTCTCGAAACACTTCTGCAGCTGAATTACGTTATAGTCTGTCACTTTCTATGATGCGTGGTATAAAAATATTTTTTCCTCACCGACAGATTACATTTCCTGTCTGACGCTGTCACTGTTACGTAACGTCTGTACGTATGGCGTTCGAGACTAACGTCAAGCTAATGTTTGATGACAAAAGAACTACGCGAACAGGTGGCGTGACCGAGAAACTGCGGCTAACCGGGATAAACTAAATTGTTGTTGAATAACTGGCTTAGATATGGACAGGTAAGTGCTGTTGGAGTGGTTCTGCATGTCTGTTTGGACGTTTTGTATTTTTTTTTCTTGCCATAAAACCGTTAAGAGTCCGAAACGACTCAGAAGTACGTTAACGGCGCCATCATCATAATGTCAGCGACAATCACAACCGGTGTAGCTTGCTATGTTGGGTGGGTATATTTTAAATATACCCAGCTCATTGCAGTGGACAGCGAACTATTGTTGAAGTGGTTTGAAAAGTTTTATGGACGTTTTATGAAAAGTAGGTTATATATTTTTTCAGTGTAAAGTTAGCTGCTGTTATGCATATCAAGATACAAACTTTTCAGAGCCATCATTCAAGCCTGTATGGGGAGAGTTTAATTTTAAAGATATGTTTTCAGAAATAGGTAGTTTCATCAATATGAAAAGAAAAATTAAACATAATTAAAGCACAACGTGAAACAAAAGCCTCCGTGTTAATGTGTATTCCAACTATTTACCACATAGCCTATAGGTGGTAAATTCACTTTTTCTGTCCTATTTTTTTTTTTTTTAATAACAGAATTAGCTGGAACCCCTCTGCTACCCATGGATGCATGACCGCAACTGAAAAGATTGCAAAGATAAGAGCTAGTATGGAGGAAAGGAGAGGAGATGGAGACGGACTGGTACCTGGAGGTGGCTGAGCACGGTCCACACTGCAGGAAGTAGGGAGACGAAACTGAATCCCTGCAAGGAGCAAGCAGCACCAGTTAGAGAATGACAGGTATCACACACACTAATGCACAAGAGGTCTAAATCTTATTACAGATCACATGATGTTTTCTCCTTGCTTATCCAGTTGTTAGGTAAGTAAGTAACAGGCAGGGAGAGAGAGAAACACAGATATGCTTAAATTAGAGATAGAAGTAGGTCAAATAAGTGTTTGGTTTTTTTTTAAACAAATGATGAATGTGCAGAGCTGAATACACTTGGAGAAAGTGCACTTGGCCTATAAGGATTTTGTATGAGTGAGTTACATGTGCAGTCCTACTGTAACAAACTCAAACATTTGTTCACTGCTTTTCCACATCAGAGAATAATGCTGATTTATGGGCAACACTCATTATCCAGCATTTTCTGTGTTTTTGTCTCAAAATGCAGACATTCTCATGGTACTGACACAAATTGCAACTTGATGGGCAATGTTCATGGGCAACAGTTTCTCAGGTGGTGCCTCAACCTTGTTTACATGTTTGCAATTAAGGTTCTTATTGCCAGAGACATTTGTTTATATGTATTTATCTGGACTTTGTTCCTTTTTGCTTTTGTTGCAGCTTACAATATTGTCCAAAAATGTCTTGGATGGATTATAAAACCAACATAAATAACAAAAAGCTTAAGCTTTTGAAAAATCAAAGTTTGTCAAGGTTGTTAGGAATTTTGCCCATCTGTATTGCCCTAATTAAACATATTCAACAGGTAACATGATCTAAAGATCAATCCATACTTATCAGGCTTGGCTCAATCAGTAAGTCAGTAATGCACTATAACATATAGCAGGAGATAACATGCATCATCTGAAAACAGACAGCTACACCTTATATTATTATACATACATATAAGACACAGAGCAGAAATTATTGAGACATAAATATGAAAGTCAAGTCATGGTCAGATTTTTAAAATTCCGGATTTAATAAAACCAACTTAAATTATTCTAACATTTTTAAATAGTGAGATCGTTTATTTTTCCAATCTGTGGATATCATTTAAATAAATATTCAGTACTGAAGTATTAAACTTGTATTAAAATTGTCTTAACAATACAGTGGGTCTCTGGAGCACACTGTATTGCAGTTTTTGGAGAATAAGGCCAACAGAAACTGTCATGTACAGACAAAAACTTAGAGGAAGAGACGAAGACAAGTCATTATAATCAACTACTGAATTAGCCACTCCGCAACTGTTGGAAAATGCCACAAACATGACCTTGAATTGGAAAATTTAAGTCTCTGTGAAGTGGCATTTTTGTAGAGCTAACAGATATGACGTTTAGACAGGGAAACAAAGAAAGTCAGACAAAATGTGCTGAGACAACCAGACAAATAATATGTTTTTAAACTAAAAGGCAAGACAGTCTGTACTGCTTCTGGTGTTGCAGCAATATAGTATTTTGAAAAGTGTTGCATGTTGTACTGCAGCATGTGGAGCTTCTTGAAGTTTCACTTTTAACATTCCCATTTTCAACTTTTATACTTAATGGGGTATGACCAACCCCTTATTTCTATGACCAGTTTACTTTAAATCCTTTTGTATTTGTTTGCAAGAACTTAGATCATACTTTACATGAAGTGCAAGTAGATGATGATAATCACTCGTCATTTCTGGAACACTACATAATAATACCTTATTGTTTCTCTCTTTGCCACATGCAGTTGAAATTTCCAATTGATTATATAAACATGCACACAAATTATGGTACTTACAGTGACTTCATGTAAAGTGTGACCTAACTTGGTTAGTTTTTGGTGCAGAGAATATGTAACAGACTTTCACCCTTGTGCTTTTTCAACAAGGCTTCTCAAACCTTTTGCTCCTTTTTGGCCAAGACTTAAATTTCAGAAAAATCCTTGCAAAAGTTCTGTCAGCTTCTCCTCTCCGTCCGACTCCCTCCATTTGTGCCAGAGGCCGTTCTTGCCATAGTTGTGGACTCAGACTGGCAAAGAGGCTGGTGAGATGCTGTTCTTACTCAGGTCAGGGTGGATTGTGGCTTAGTGATGTGCAGTGACTGACAAGCTGCGTACATGAGCATGGGGGCTGAAGATGTAACAAAGTGAGTGTGAGGTTTCTCTGGTCTAATGCTACACTATTGTTTGTTTAACTTCAAACTGTATTACCCATGGAAACATTTAATTAAAAAGGTATATATTTCTTTTATCTAACTTAATATATTGCAGAGTCATTGTAGTTTGATATCTAGAAGTCACAGCTCAAGGCTTTATTTAATTGCAGTATAATCATTATGTCCCTCCTTATCAACTTGGTGTTCTGGCTGTCGGAGCAATGAGGAGTGAGTTCATATTGTATATGGACAAACAAGTTGAAAGCATTTTTTCTGTTTTAAATAAATGCATACATGTAGCATGTAGTTTACTTCTTTCTTAAAGCCAGTATAGATTGTAACTAGGCACATTGCAACACCCTTAATGTAAAAAGAGATGGTACAGTAACTAGATGGTTACTGTAGCTCTTTTATTGCATCAGTAAAAATCTATTTAGTGACGACTCCTGGATTACGTGTAAAGCCAATCTTGTGGACTGAAAAAGTCTAAAATGGCCTTTTCAACATTTGTTCATCTCTTCAGTGTGTGCATTTTGCCACTGGCCTAATAATTCCTTTTTAAAAAAAAAAAAAAAAACACTGTACTTTGCGAAAAGAGCATTTACTACAAGGAATTTATTCTTCGCTTTCAGTGTTACTATACCTGACCCAACCACTGTGAAGATATTTCCTCAGCCTTAGGATTGAGCTTGACTATGGCACTGGTGGCTTGCAAAGATGGACGAGCGAATGCATCGATAAATGGATTAATGAATGAACGGATGGATGATTTGACGTAGGACAACTAGCAGGACGTGAGGGTGTGTATAGGTCAAGAATTCAAGCTGATTCTGCTGGATATACAAAATCTTAAAACTAGGTTTGTGTAGCCCTTTTTTCAAGAGCTGTACATTACATAAGAATGTTGTTCGTAGCCACATACATATATACATACAGTGGTGATGCCCCCATGGATGCAAGGTGGGTTAACCTTTTATGTATGATATATCACAACAAACCAATACAAATCAATGGCCTGTAAGTATAATTTCAACAGACCCTCTCTCTTCTCATTTCCTTTGCCCCAATGATAAGGTAGTGGTTAGTGTCCCAAATATATCCGCAAAAAACCTAACCTTCTGTAGCCCGTTCTAGCAGCCCGTTGAGGCTGTAAAGTTCATTGTACCCTATGATCCCAAGCGTTGGACAAAACAAAGAACATATAGATCATTTTGCTGTTGTTAGAGCCTTACTGGTCGCTGGGTTCAAGATATAAGTTTGTCTGGATTGCGGCACTAGCAGAAAAGCTGAAGAACTGTTACATTTGAAACATGGGTTTGCTGTCTTGAAAAACTGCCTTGAAAAACTGAATCTGAGCAAATTTTATTTTAAGCTGCCTGTTAGACTAACATGTTTGACACTCTTAGGGGGGCACTAAAGCAAAGTTCTGTTCAAAATGTTCCTTGGGGAGTGTCCACTTTGGCCCAATAGTGAAACTAGTGGATCTGAATACCAATAAATCTTTAATATTTCTAATGTGTTGCTTTGAACCAAAGTGTTGGATAGATTAACAACTGACAGACTATGGGCTCTGCCGCTAGTGAAACCATTAAAGTAGATTTCGTGAAGTCCAGCAATGGAAGCTAAAATAAACTATGCCACCAAATATAAACATTTTGTTTTAAACATTAAAAAAAATTTTGCCCACTCAATGCGCATATTATGTGAGAGAACTGGGTGTTCTAGACAAACCGTGTAAAGCCACTCATGGAACCAATAACAACTTTATTCCAAATCCATCATCCACCACCTTTTAAAATTAAGAATATCCCCCTAAAGCTTATGTTAGAAGAATAAGATGACTAAAAAAAAAATACCATCAGTGTCAAAGTCACAACTAGTGAAAGAAGCCAAGTTGACTACAGATCTGAAAAGGTCTGTTCACAGATCAACAGCTGTGGCCTGTCCACAAATTGAGTATGAAAACCCGACTCATATAGATTAAAAGCGGCATTGATTTGTTGTGGTTTGAAGAACAAAGCTGTTATGTTGGTCATAACCTGCCTTGCTGCATGCCAGGATATTTAAAATAAAGACACACTGCTGTGTGCTGATTGTATTTCCCTCTCTTCGCTTAAAGAACATGTATACAATGATTAAAGCGGGAGGTTGAATCACTACTAATACCAATGAATTTGAACAGAACTGTAATATTAAAACACAACAAATAAAAACAAACCAAATAAATCATTTTATGGATTTTGTAAAAGATTTTATGCATGTCTCAGTTAAGGTATGCTCCAGCTGTGCAGAAAAGATTTTAAGTGGAACAGTTGCTCTTGTCTGTTCAAATGCAATAGATATTGTATAAAAATGCCAGTGTGCTAACACAAGGCCAACGTGTAGGACAGTAGTCAACAGTTTTGTTACTTTTGTTCTTTTGGTTTGTTAAACTCAATATGCACAAGGCATAATCTTGAAAGATCCTTTGGATTCAATGTGGAAACAGATGAAAACATTTAAATGTTAATGAGTCAGACAAAAATGTATGAAAAACTGTATTAACAACATATAAAAAAATATATAATAAAGCGGTTCCCTACCAGACCTACCGTACTCTCTACGCCCCCCAGCTAAGCTACGGACGCCTAAAATTGGGGAAAAAAGAAAAAGAAAAAAAAAAAAACCAAACAAAAACCAAAACAAAAATATGATTGCTTAGTAGAAAAGCAAGGCATATTGAAAGGGTCAAAGTAAAAGACACTGTGCCAGACCCATGCTGTGTATTTGGAGTGTGTTAATGTGCGTAGACTACTTACTATGCACACAAAAAAGACTATTTATGCTACAAGTCAGCGTCATCTTTGGATTGCCTTGTAAAGCTATGACCCCCATTTTGCAATTTAAATTACCATAAACATAAACATCATAAACATTTTAATCCATTGTTTTTTATCAATTTATGAAAAATACATAAGGCCAATAAAAGTTGTAAATGAAAATTCACAGGAAACACCACAATAAGCCAAAAAATAAAAATAAAAAATTTGAAAACAAAAGTATCACATACTGGTTTCATTCATTTAACAAAATAAGCATAAGCTAACAAATGCAGGCTAAACTATGGTTTTCAAAAGGATGCTTTTTAACGTTGACAAATTCTGATTCACTAAACAATACAGTCTGAGATCCCTGAAAATTGCAGTATGATATTGATGTAAAACAGAGTAGCATGTTTTCTCCATGAAACCTGGAATAAATGCAGAAAAATAACACATGGGTAGAAAAGGATTTATATTCAAGCAGTGTTACAGGTTCAGGTGAGATCAGATTCCATCCACAAACTTTTGTCCTCATAACTGGACATCACAGAGTTGGCACAGTTGTTGCATCAGATCTCTGGATGACAACAAAATGTAAAAAACTAATGGAGTAGTTGACTACATACTGTAACATATTATATAGACAATTCAGAATTTACTACAAATAATTATATATTTTATTACACAAAATGTGGTTGCATGGTTAAACCCTTTGTTTCTTCTTCAGTCTTTTTTTAAATTTATATTTTAATACTATATGAATATATTTTAAAATAATATTTAGATCAGTATCTGTATCTTTGCTACATTTCAACTTGTTTTAAGGGAAGGGTAATTTCTTTGGGATAAATGATGAAATGATAATGAAACACTTCATTAAACCTATTTAGCATGGGTGAGTTCCCTGGCATCAATCAGTCACTAGTTTGCAGTTCAACTGGATATTAGTTTAGAAGAATGTTAAGCATTTCCAATTTTATTATCACAGGTTGTGGTTTCTAATTTTGTTGTAGTCAGTAAATGCATTTTTAATGTGTGACGCACTTAAGATTGTTCATGTTTTTTGTACATGATGTTACAAAGCACGCGGATGCTACTACATAGTGGGAATCTCACCAACAGACTCTTGGATTCTAGTGTAAGCTAAAATGGAAGAAATGTGAATGAAACAACTGTTTTGCAGGAAACACTAAACCAACCTTTAGTGTTGCCTGTGGCTCATGCAAAAATAACTAAATAAAAGAGATATTTTTTAAAAAATAGCCGCCACATTTTCTGTAAACATCATTCCATTTCTGGCATTGATGATTTGCATGAAGGCGTAACATAAACACCAAATATCTATCTATAACTGCAAATATTTAGATGGAATAAAAATACAACAAAGAACAAAGGACTTGCATAGAATGGATGAATGTAGATTGGAGACATCATGGTTGGCCAGTCTTCAGCACCTTTAAATTACTTTGCATTCCCCAAACAATGGGAATAGATGTAAGTAAGGAATGCCATTGCAATCCCCTCTTAATCATTCAAAAAGCAAAAATATGAATACAAGCCTTTCCAAAGTTTTTTTTTTTTCATATATACTACATATATATTACTATATTAAAATGATTATAGGCTAAATGTTGTCACAGTCATATGCCTTTCACTGAAATCATGATTTATGCTAACCCAGCCTTTGGCTGGTCTGTAATAAATAGGTTATAAGCTGTTTAAAAATGCTTTTTCTGTATTGCAAATAGTGGAGAATGGCAAGAATACAGAGTTGCTGCCAAAAATTACCAGCACAGCATGCCTTAATATAGTGTTCCTCTGCAACACATATATTAGATTATCAAGGCAAATGAATTATTTATCTAGGAATTTCAGCTCAGGTTTGATAAGTTGCTGTAACAGGTGTGTGGGGTGGAGCTACTGCAATGACTGAAATGAAAATGTCTGCCTTTTTTTTTCTTTTGTGGCTTTAATTTTGGTCTTACCTCTAGTACAACCTTTTTATAAATATCATCTTTTCAAAATGCCACTTTTTCTCCAAGTATTGTCTTTTGGTCGTGCAAAGGGGGGAAGCAGATCCACTCTCTTTAAAAAGTGAAAGCTGTAGCCTTATTATAAGTCCTTTTTCAAGGTTCACATTTCAGTCAGGGGTCTGATACATACTGGCTTCCCATGGTCCTGTGCTGCAATTGTCGTCCAGAGACATGAGCTGTTAAACTTGGAGATGTTTGTTGTTGGCCTCAGTTCCATGGGTTTCAGTATTAACTTTGGTACACCATGTCGGGGCAGTGGGACAGTGGGGCGGATGAGTGGTTGAGGGGAATGCCAGTGGCTAATGAACAACTATTACTTTATGAGTAACAGACAAAATGAGCAATTGGCCAAATATAGCAGATGATCAAGGGCTCCCACCCATTAAGATTTGACAGGAGCCCAGCTAAGCCATCACTAGTGAGGCGGTGTTAGTACATTCAGTGGTACTATACTGCACCTCTAGGGACATGTCGGAGAGGTAGAGGCCCTCAGCGGCTCTGATTGTCTACTTATAGGGACCAATGTTTCTCTGTTATCTTTCAGCAGTGATGAACCACCCCATTACCAGAGAAATGTGGCATTTAAAAAAGGTGAATGTGGTAGAATTAAGTCCAAATCTCTAAAGATAATTTACCAAAACAGTAAATTCAAAACAGTATTTGTGAGACCACTTCCTCTAAAATGAACATGACTGGATAGGTAAGACACCAAACGTCCTCCAGTCACCACTGCACGAAAAACAATAGGCGAAACACTGGTATGAACTACCAACTTCCTTATGAGGTGCACAAACAGCTGGACGATGAATATGATGAGATAAATGGAGGCAGACCTCAAAGACTGGAGAAAGTGCTGTGTTTGGTTTAGAACCGCAATTACTACTTCAACCCCTCTCATCGCTGTCAACACAGTATGTTTATAACTGCAAACAGTACAAGTATTGAATATAAGTTTCTCTATATACAAAATGGTACATTTATATACATATACAGAGTTTTAACATGAATGCAGTTTGTGCAGGAATGAACTGAAGCCAATACATTCATACTTCACGATCACTGGGAATCCCACTTACTCTTTTCCTCTCCAGATGCTGTTAGACTTTGAATCAGTCACAAATGATTCGTCGTAAACAATTTTAGCCAGGGACTAAGTCCATAAAGCCTTAAGACTGTGTCATCCATACAATATTCCAGTGGATTAGGCTTTTACAAATTTTATAGGGGTTATTATAAGTTGTTGTCAGCACTATCTATCATTTATTAAATTATTACAGTCACTTCTAAATTTGCTGTGTGGTTTACATGTTCGCCACTGAGAAAACGTGTGTAAGTTGGAACTTTTTAGAATGCCCCTTTCAACTGGAACTGGCTACAAAATGGATGAAGGCCATGGCAGAGGAATGCTTTGATTAGATAAACTAAAAAGTAAATTATATATCAATATATTCATAAATAATGTATTAATCTTTAATGCATTCATTAAAAAACTAGGGTTATAAAGTTATTCACAGTATTTTTTCAGTATACTCAGGTGCTTAAGAGAATGTTTCTACATGAAGAGAAACTGGAATGAACATGAGCTTGAGCTATTCAAATTCATGTGCAGAAACAGACCAACTTATGCCTCTCACCTCACAATGGCTGATTATTGAGTTTTATCATTAAATGACCCTCAGATGTCCAATCATGTTTACTGTAATTGACTTTTCTCTTAAGGTTGGGTATTTAAGACAGTGGAGGGAAGATAATTCTACTCTTGTTGGCACTTGAGGATCTGAACATCAGCCACATTCTCTCTCACATTCTTATGTCACCTCCTCCTGGTGTAAAACATAATCATTTTCATTTATTCCATAGCTAAAGCAAGACACTTGTTAAAAGATTGCTTGAACAATATTGTAACCTGTTCAAGAGATGACAGACTCTGTGTCTGCATAGAGTAAAGGGACATCTAACATCAGCACTTCCTTGCCTTTCTTGGTAAATGTCAGGTTTTTACCCTGGCTTCCTCATCTCATTTTACAGTATGCGTAGGATGGGAATGATTAGAATGACATAGACAGATATGACATGGGCCCACTGGTGTACTTTCTGCTCCATAGTTCTAGACTGGCGCTTCTGTGACCACCTGTGTGGCCACCTGAGTCCGGCTGCTTATGGACCTTTTGCTTTTTGATGATCTCCCATGGGAAATCCTCTATTGGGAGTGGGCTGGCAGGGCTGCCTGAGCCCTCTGGCGTACTTTCGGGGGTTCCCTCTATAATCTCAATTCTGGGTGGGTCCATTAAATCCATTATGCTGAAGGGTGCTGGCTCTGGTTGGCACATCACTGACTTGTCCTCTGTATTCTGTCGAACGGACCAACTTGAGCCTGCTTGAATTCCTATGGACACTCTGTCGTCTGTTTGTGTGGTGCTGTCGCTACAAGGCTCCCGGCACAAAGTCCACATGTTGTAGCACTGAGTAAAGTTGAAGAAGTTGCTGTTGAAAGTCTTCAATTCCCCACAGACATCTCTCCGCAGCTCCGCCAGCTCATAGCGCATTGCTGAGATTTCATCCTTCCACTGCATATTGAAGGCGGCAACCATGTTAGCGGACTCCTTAAAGGCCTGAATGGCCTGAGGGACTGGCGGCTCAGAAGTGGCTATGGGTGAGGCAGTAGGGACCCTGTATGAAGGTGGCGATGCCGGTGGGACAGAGATGGCTGTTACGGTGGAACTAGTACTGTGCTGGCTGCGAGCAGCAGCTGTCTCTCTCTCCAGCCTTTCCAGCTCCACATAGGCAGAGGAGCTAGCACCATCATCATCCTCTATCATGTCATCATTTAGTAAAGAGGTCCCATCCACAACATCATATCCCTCTGGAAGAAAAATTTGAATATGCAAAAAGAAGGACATTCAAAGTGAAAGGAACAGCTGGAGTGTGATTTGATTTTGATTCTGAACTAGAAAATAAACACATATCTATGGAAAACATATAGTATGTGAGGGGCAAATAACTCCAGAGACGTATGAGATCAGACCCAGTAATTCTCCATTTGGTTCTAATAATATAAAGGTTAAATCAAGGATGGGCACCCATGGGGGCACTGGTGTGCTGTTCAAATGTGAGTATGTCTGTACAAAGTTGTACAAATCCAAGAGGTAACTGAGTAGTGTCTTGAAATCTCACAATTATAAATGTAAAGAAATCATCTGTTAATTTTTGATCAGTCTAAATATATTGTTGGTGTTCAAGTGAAACTTTTTACAAAAAAATCTAAATGGCATAAGTTCCAGCTCTAAGTAACAGAGCTACTTCCTGCCTGAGCCAGTACAGAATGTACACCTTTACTAAGTTATTAATGGTTGCCATTAAAATCACATACTATAGGCTTTTCACAATGTTTTTTACACTGCCTTCTCAGTCATCTCAAGGCTTCTTTCCATCTTTTCACTGCACAGCACAGCAAAGAGTGGAATTAAACATGAAATACATCAATCATGATCAAATAACGAATCCATTTTGTGAGAACCCTTTTCTCAAAACATATCAAAATGTTTTTCTGTGACTTGAAATTTGTGCCATTTTGTGCAAAAGAAAAGATGTAAAGGGAGTAGAGGAATCACAACCCACTGGGCCAAGAAGCAGATATGAACCCTATTGAACATATCAGGTCCAAGGTATCTGATTAGACCATATGGAGTAAGTAACCCAATGAGGGGAGGGGTCACTCCCCCCTTCAGGGCTGCACCAGGGAGCGGCTGCAATCCCACAGTCAAAGACAGCTGACAGACTCAATGCCAAGGGTTAGACTTTGGCACACGTGGCCTTTAAAAGAAGTCAAATTTTCATGGAAAGAAAAAATAAAGTTCACACATGAACAGTGGACAGACGCTGCTCTCATAAAATGACTGGAGACAGTGGCAATGCGATAACATTCAGTGCTATTTTATGGTTGCGATATGAAAACATTCCTTAAAAGTTTGGGAAGTACATCTGTCATACATTTACACTTACAATGTGGTCTAAGAACACTTAAAATAGAGACATGGTAAACAACTCACAAAAGCCAGCATCACATTCATCACTGTAATCAATTTTAAGATGTGAGGTTTTAAGAGAAGATCAAAGTGTCTGAGGTTTTGTGAGTTGTTTGGAACCGTGTTTGCTATTAGGGTAACATAACGAGATATTTCTACCAACTCTATATGTATATATAAACTCTATGTATCTATTATTTTTTACTGAGAAGGCAGTGCAAAAACACACATATACATAGATATATGTATGCGTGTCAACATTAAAATACCTGCAACAATCATCACTGATGCCTCCAGTTGTTCTTTCCCCCTGGTTATCCTTCAAGAGATGGATGGTCAAATGGAGAGGGGTTTGCTGCTCGTCTGCCCTATGGAGCATCATGGGATCCCTTTCCCACTCAAGGGCCCACTAGCCTCACACGGGGTTTGGTTCATAAGTTGCTTACAATTCAATTATAAACTAGGACTGAACGCTAACATAAAAACATGATTCCAGGAATCAGTATTTTGCTTAGCCAAGATAGCTTGGAAAAGTTTAAATTAAACTTTGTTTAATTTTAAGGCCACTGTTCCCTCAGAACAGTGCAAAGAGTACACCAAATGAGAAATATTATTTACAGTATGGCTTGACGCGGAGGTGACAGTACAGTACTAGTATATAGCTATCACCATCCAGGGAACCCTTCCTCTTGGTTGCTATAACCTTATCTGACAAACTGAAATTGAAGCATCACGCCAATCTTCAAAATACAAATTCACAACATGTTGTACAGTCAACTGCTTGTTTCAGCCCTTATAGAGCTGACAGATTTGGAGCAGAGAACTAAATGAATAGAGTTCAGCAAATAAGACGGTGGGATTGGAGAACACTCCTTTATCCTCAGTACTTCTGTCACATCGAAGAAATTGTAGATGGAAACCCAATTGAAGATGAGAGGATTCCAAAAACAAAAGTCCAGATTGAACAAGAAAACAAAGCTCACAAAATGAGTAGAAGTGCAAATGTCTCCAATATTAAATTGACAGAAAAGTATACAAAAACAATAAAAATCCAGGTCATAATATTTAAAAATGCTTGTGATTAAAGAAAAATGTTTCAATAGGGTTCATAGCTTTACTCTTGCAGGCAAACAACCAAATGCACTTAGTGAGGGGAGTTACTTCAGAGACTCTGCTTGCACAAAGAACCTGAAATGCTAATTTTCGGGATACATATATATATATATATATCTAAATATTGCTCGCACTGTGTTGCACAAAACCTTGAAATCCTTGCATGGTGTATTAAAAAAAGTAGCATGTAGTACAAGTAAATATCAAATTGAATCATTAAGTGCAGTGATTTCAGAAAATCTGTTTTGAACAATGTTGACTTTTGAGTCCACTGTCATAAATAATTGTAACTAACAATGAAATATGTCCAAAAAATTTAATTAAGTTTGCATAATCGGACAGTTGCAGTTGAAGATGATGGCAATTTAAAAAAATCTAAAAAAATTCTTGAAATAATAACATTTAGATAACAATAGTTTCTTTGACTGAAAGCGCTGCTCACAAGGTTGAGTTTCATGCAACACAATACAGCAATATTGAAAATAAGTGAGGGTTGTACTTTTTAAATTCCAGGAGTATACCATCAGTGGACAGTTCCTTTGTGCAACCAGCACATGTGTGTGCATGTGTTCTAGTTTCTAGAGCTTGTTGACTTACCTTAACTGGGTTACAAGATTGTGTTTTGGGTTTTTTTGTTTGTTTGTTTTTTGCTTTTTTTTTAAATGTTTTATTTTTATGAGGTCAATTACAAGGTCAGTTGCAAAGCATATGCTAATTTAGTGGTGCAACAGAGCAGGGGGAGGACAGGCGGAAGGCTTGTCCAGTGTATCCACTCAACACATATATGTCAGAAACCTGCCGCTCCCCTACCCCTGGCCCGTTTCGGACTTCACCCCTTCCTAAGTAACTCACACGCTTCGCACAACACATATATAACACCACAATTTAACATGCTTAGGGTAGGGCCTATTCCTCTTAGGCATGCCATGTGATGTGGCTGTGCTGTGTTGTGACATTGTGTGCGGTGAGCGTGTGTTGCCATCCAAGTGTTTAAAATGCAGCCCTCCCACCCTTATCCTAGTCTACAGCTTGGCAACACCACAAGTGACCAACCAGAAGCTTGGCTAATGATGCATGAGTCGTGCAAAGTAACACACAAGCAAATCTATCTAAACAATTGGGAGTATGCAGAGGCAAAAACAAACACACGCACACCATAACTTCCAAAGAAAATAACTGGAATCATTCAGCCCGGCATCTCTGAAGCTCAAGGGTTCCCCACTGTACATATGTAGGTATGTCAAGTTTGTGCGCATGTACAGATGTATGAGGATATGTAGTCTAAGCCCTCTCTCATTTAGGGGGGGGATTGTTTTACCTGTTGTGGATCTGAGAGTTGAAGTGACAGTGGAGGATGTCATTGAAGGCAAGCAGTCGTCATCTTGGGAATAACCAGCCTGAATTGCACGGAGGTAACTGTGGCTTCGAGTGCGGAACGAACCAGGCAGGTCCAAGGCCTCCATTGCCTGGGATTCTACTTCACTAAAAACGGACTCGCAAACTGACTCAAACTGGCCATTGATCTCAGTCTCACTCACCTGAGAGACAAAAACAGGAATAGCAGTCCTTAATTTTTCCTCTTCCTTTCTCTTTCTCACTTTGATTCTTCCCCTTTGCACAGCAAATATGAAGGAGTGTTAGCATAAGGAAATGCCACTGTCACTTCCGACCTTAAACTGAATAAATGTCAAGATCAAATGAGAAAAAAGGGCAGATGACAACAAAAACACAATCAGAAGAGTATTCAATTTGTGTTAAAAAGCATTCCATATACCTCAAACCCCAAAACAAAGATGGACTGTGCAGTATACTCTGTTACATGGAAACTGGGAAGAGCACACTGCAATTTCAGTACTTCATCTTGTAACTCTAGCAAGTCTCTACAAAATATTCTAAACTCTTCTAGCTGATACATGATAGAGTCATTTGTTGATATCAAGACCATACGACAGCCATGTAATTATAAAAGGGAGCTAGCTATCTACTCAGTTCTGTTCTGTCCTGTCCTGCCCTGCCCTCTTCACAGATCCTGTTCAATGTGTAAGCTGCACAGTTTTGATAACATTTTAACTATATGCACTCAACTAACAACGTTAGAGAAAAGTAAGATAGTCATTTGCTTTAAAAATTGCTGTCTGTGTAGCAGAATATTATATAATCTTGCCTTTTTCTTATCACGTCAGTGTTTAACGTTCTAAATTACAGAAGAGAGCTGGGTTTCATCATTATTTAAGACCTTTTTAATTATTTCCACCTGTTACTCCTTCTCCATATAGAGGCTTGGTTGCTGGTTGTGTCACAAATCTTCTTACTGTAGCAACCACGTCTTGTACCACCATGGAGATCCTAAACAGACTTGCACAATTGATCCAACTGCATAGTCTCATAGCAGGGTATAAAACAGATACCTGAAATGTTTAGTGTGTGATGTGAAGTTAGGCATTAAGTTTCTGCATCTCTAAACCTAGTCTTTACTTCACATCAAGTCAATTTTATTTAAATAGCGCCAAATAATAACAGAAGTTATCTCAGAGTTAGCTGCTACTACTAAACATTTGTTGTTATTTGAGAAAAATAAGCTCATTAAACCCAAACAAACTGCTGCTTTAGGCATGGTTAACTAGCTGGCATGATACAACAACAGGAGAGTAATGAATGGTTTGTGGCCTATTCCAGCCATCCTTGGGCCAACTCAGGATACAGAGTCTCTGACATCAAACTGAAATCTCAGTTTCTTAATTACGGACAGTTTTACATATCTTTGTTGCATGAAACGCTTAAAAAAAAAACTGTAAACAACAGTAGTCTGTTTCTGGAGCTGATTCAGAAGTAGGCTGTTGGTTAAAGCGACAGTTCCTTGTCCAAAACAGCAGAAATTAGTTATTTCTATAGACCTCAGTTGAGACAGCAAAGGCTATGTATACTGTGGACCTCTGGGTGTTTTATGTCTCCGTAATGCCCTCTGCACATAGCTACTACATACAAAACAACATAACAAGCTCTCTTTCATGTCTCTGGTCTCTGTGCGATGCATGTGTTTGAGACTCACCTGGCTGACGCAGCTAGCCTGACTGAGGGTGCTGACGGCACGCATGTAGCTCTGGTTGCGAGATCGGAAGGGCGGGGGATGAAAGGTTGTGGCAGGGTCCAGCGTGACACTAGGGTGGGGCCGCATATCTCTGGTTTGCAAGTGGTAGCCGTGGCTGAACAAGGACAGGGGGTAGGGATAGACACGATTGCACAATTCAAAAGCCAAATTTAGAACATTAGTGGATAAAACTGTATTTAATGAATCTACTAGATAACATCTGTGGGCATATTATGGCTCCATTTTGGTATAATTCATGATTGACTCATCTCTCTACGACACTATCTGAACTATTGGTATCAACACTGCACTATTTTTAATGACTAGCGTCTTTAGCTTCAAGTCAAGCTCTAAGTGTCCTATGAGAAAACAGTAACTCTCACGCCCCAAAACTTCAGAGAGCATGTGTACGGCTTGTCTCTGGTTCTTATTAGAGGAACAATGAGAGCAAGAAGCTGCAATAATAAGAGGTCATTACATTATTCACTAGAGGCTAGAAACAAGAAGTCTGATTTGTTTGTTTGGACAAAAGCAGAAGTGATCAGAACCCCGCTGAGATCATGGTAACAAAAATAGCACTGAGTGGCATTAGGGATGACGGATGCATGACACCTCCCCAGGTTCACATAATTTGGCTAAATCTGAAGGCCACACTGCCTGAAAACAAACAGTCACTGCGGAACAGAGACATGTCACCGCAGAAAGATGATTAGGATATCATTATGTAAAGATGGAGCACTCCAAGAAGTGAAATTTATTTTTGAAAAACAATTAAGAATCCATTGACCTACAATCTGGTGGCCACAAACTATACTGTGACACTGTATTTAACGCCTCTGAATAATTAACCACTATTGTTTCACAGTCTACTCGACCGCTGCAAAGACTTTTGCAACACAGTCTTAGTATATTTATACTGATTGTTGTTATTGATAAATACTGTCTGCCTCATTTATATCAATGAGTGTAAATATCACACCTCTTACTATAACACAATACAGTTAACTCGCAATAACTGCAGCACAAACTACAGCTTCTAACATGACCGTAAAGTTGAATGAACACCAGACAACAAACACCTGCATTAAACTGCATTAACACTGGAAACTTGGTGATGAACTTTTTTAATCCAAAACAAAAATGTATTTCTGGGTCTAAGAAATACACTTAACACGGTGATGTATTACTGATCAAACATATGCTTAACACAATAGTGTTAAGTAACTTCAATGTATGCCCTTCCATGTGTCAACGTTTCCCCCATCCAGTAAACCCAGGCACATTTAAGCCTGCTCTCTTGAGTCTGACATTGTATAAATGTGACAGTTTTGCTACAGACCTGTCAACAACACTGTGATAAGATGAGGCACATTGCCTGTGTAAGATGTTGGGCAAATATTGAACTAGCAGACGAAAAAGGTCACAAACGTAAAACCCATTTGGTACCGAAACGCTCAGCAGAGCACTACTTTAACTGATCTCATGAAGCAGTCATGGATGGAATACTGAGCCAACAGTGCTCAAGAGCAAGTTAATAACATTGTGAGAAAACAGGCCAACAACTAAGCACAGCTCAGTTCCAAATAACAACTTAATACAATTGTCAAGGCGTGCATAAAATTATGTGATGTAAGAAACAATAACAAAACCGGTCCCCTCCTTTTGTTGCCAAGCAACTTCACTTGGAGTCGCCAAATAATGTTAAACCTCTCCAAATCTCACAGGGCCAGCAGCTGAGCAAAAATCAGCATCAGCAAACAACATTTTTCTTTGACAGCATGTAGACAAAGCAGTGAGTCAGTGTTAAATGGTTCAGATTTGTAGAAACAAAAAGGCTTAGGCTGTGAATTAAAACATTTATTGAAGGCCAGGTCTGGAATTTATACAAACCAATTTGAATGCTCTTCTTCGAAACCCCAACTTAAAACACTGAATACATTTTTTCAGAGACACTTAGAGTAAGTAGCATGTAGTCAACGGCTGAAGTGCAAGTCAGTTGTGCATGAAGCTCTTTTTTATTTCTCCTATTTACATTCTTGTCATTTTCCAAAAGTTATTACTTAAATTAAGGGTAAAATTAAGGTTTGCTGATCAAAGATTTGATCAAGGACTGTTGATGTAGCCTTGGCAATGTAGCTCACAAGTTTCCAGCTGTATTGAATTTGGTGTGCATGGGTAATTGTGCAGTACTGGGAAGCTTAACTATAACCATTTGTACTGACCTCATAGCACAGTCTATGTACCATTTACCACTGTCTTTGTTAGTTACTGGAACAAAAATCCAATTTCTGTCTTCAGAGTTGAGAAGACGCACACTGCAACAAAATCTAAGTGTGTAATTAGTAACAGTTTGTGGAAAAAAACTGTTTTTGTTGACCCTACAGAAGCCACCAATTCCTGAGCTATTCCTATTAATAATAGTATATTTCAAAGAATGCCAGTTTCTTGAGGTAAATATCTGACTTGAAATTGAAATCAACACATAGCTTTGGCATGGGTATTGAGTTAGGCAGCCAGGCCTACCTTTGGGAGTCTAAATGGGGTCTCTGCATGGCTGATTTGAGGACAAGCGCATCAGGCCGAATGGCCTTCTGTGGGGAGGTCTTAGGGCTGGTGTCAGAGTCACCACTTTCATCATCCACTTCTCCCATAGCTTTGACATAGCTACTGCTGCGCATCCGCCGACACGGGATCTCCTCATCCTTGTCGCCTGGGTATCCACTCCATTCATCCTGGGGCACCTGTGGGAGATGACACACCTTGATTAAATACTAAATATGCATTATAACAATAAGGTTATACTAATCCAAGATATTACTTATTTACTTGAGCCAATATCTGTGGTGACTTGTTAAATGATGGTGGAGTACAGATGTAACAATGGGTTGGTTTGTTCATGGAAAAAATATCCGGCTTGTACAGTGAGCTACACCAGAGATATTATTTGCAAGTACAATGGGGTCCAATTAGCCAAACGAGTGTGAGAACTGTATCAGAAAAGTAGTCGGATAAGCTCTGCCTATTTTCTCCCTAAACAGAAAATTAAGTTGATTCACATCCCTGGTTTCAATCTCCACCCCAGTTTCATTCATCTCTGAGCCTAGGCTCTCAAATTAAACAAGCTCAGTGCTTAACCTTACACCACCCATGAGAATCACATCCAGTGGGTTTATTTAAGCTAAGTTCCCGTCTGCAACTATTAACAGGCACTTTGTGTCATTCTTGAAATGAATAACATCAACTACATTAATGTAGCTATGGACTAAATGAGTAGCTAATGTCGGCAAGAGCCACAAAGTGTACTGAAGAGTAGGAGATATACAGCATTACAAGTTATCTGTTTACTGTATTCATATTCTCATATCCCTTGTTCCAGTAATGCAGTAGTGAAATGCACAACAGTTTAATTTTCAGGAATTACATTAAACTTATTGGTGAAAAAAATTTAGAAACTTTAAACTTTTTAACTGTATTAATTTAAATCCAATTATGACACATTTTGTACTTATTGAAAATAAAAATCTATGCATATATTAACAGAATAATATGTCATATATCTAGCAGGAGTACTGAAACAGGTCGACTTTGGGAAAAATTCTCAGTTAGCCAGTCTGTTATTATTCCTGCCATTACTGCTTGTGGCCCCCGGGGGGCCGCAAAGAAGCTGCTTCACTCTGCTCTGTCCATTGTTCTGAAAAATTCAAAGACGGTCTCTGTTTCTCTCCATGGTGCTGAAACATTGAGACGCAGTCTCAATGTTCGCCGTGTCTGAAATCTTTGTTCAAATTTGCCACCTAGTGCAGTACATTTACTATTTTATTTAAAAGTCCAAATTCCCAGTGTCCAATGTGTAAACTTCATGCAATTTGTTATGACCGAAAAAAAAAAAAACCACAGTGGAAAAATGTAGAGTCCAAAGCATGTACATATATTTTCTGCCTGTTATAATGGCACATTGAAGCCTGTCAGCGGCAGGACCCCAGCAGAGTGTTTATCAAGTAGGAATAATTTGCTGTAAAGCAGGCACACCTTTATATCCTAAGAAATTTTAATATTAGCTGATTGTTTGTCAGAGAAGTGTGGAAATTGTATTCGATAAGCAGTCAGATAAACTCTAGCTGAGTGGTTTCAATGTTGGCTCTAAACAAAGCATGGCTTCGAGTGCCAGGTAAGATAGCCAGCCGGCAGAGACATTTGTTAGTGTTTTACAGTGATAATATCTTTCATAAATCAGCACCATTTTTCAAATATTTTAATCACACATGCATAAAGAGCAAAGCTAATGTCACATAGCCTCAAAATTCATGGTTGAGATAATAACAGGCTCACAATGAACAATAAGTGTTTTTAGACTTTTAGACTGAAATACTTTGAACTATAGGATCTGTTGGTTTTTTTGTACCTTAAGTCTTGCACTTTGAGGTCATTTGCTTGTTTTCCATCAAACAGTGGAATAAATCTCAGATGCGCGTGGCTCTTACACTGAAAAGCAGTTCTTACTTGGGCTTCAAAAGCAACTGTTTATGGTTGCCTTTTCATTCTTTTCACAACCACATATCTGTATTATTGTCTTTATCTGTGCTTCGGCAGTACACCAGCTCTTTATTACCCTTTATGCTGCAATGCAATATACAAAGATAAATTGCAGCATCTATACAACCGAAGGGAAAAATGTGTTTATGCGAAATATTTTTTCCAAAGCAGGAACTGAACATACACCGATCAGCCACAACATTAAAGCCAGTAACTCATGTTAATGTTGTGGTTGTAAACTGTGGTTATTCGCCATATTGTGTTTCACAGACTTTTATCAACAGCTGAGAAGTGCGATGAGGGTGGCAGATGAAGTGTAATGACAGTGCACAGAGTCTCAGCTTATATAACACGCACATAGTAACATTACAGTAACACGTACACCATCATTTTAATACTAAACGGATATAAAACAACAAACGACTGAACTGTCAGAAGGCAGGACAGTTAAATGTTCAGATCTGTGCAGCGAAGGATGAGGAAGGGTGTAGGATCATTTGATTTTAAACAGAACGGCTCCTCTTAAAATCAACTTTTTTTTTCACTTTGACTGAATGAAAAAGTTGATCAGACTTCACTGTGATATGTACCTCAACATTCAGGTCTTAAGGTCTCACGGCCATCCGCTGAGAGTGACAAATATCAGTGCAGAAATAAATACATGTGCGATAGATGTTTATTCTGTGTATGTTTATATCTAACATGCATGCTGGGAAAAAAAAAGACGTAAGGCATTATAATGATGGGCTAAAAGTGGTGTGTGTGTGTGAAATACAAAGGCAGTTGGACAGATCAAATAACAAAGACTAGTGAGAAGATTTCAAAGCCTTTTAAGGGAAACAGAGAGAAAAAAATTGCTGGTAGACATTGAAGTTACAGAGTGCAATGTTTTCATGTGATAGGGATTCAAGCTAGACCCTGTTCATTAAAGCTCCTCCATTTGCTGTTCTAAACACCTTTTGTCAGCTTATTCTTTCTGTGTAAAAATCCTCTGCTGCATTAAGAGCATTGGATGTTGTGCTTCCAGCAGCAGCAGCAGCAGCAGCAGTTTGTCTGGAATAAACACAAAAACTGGGTAACCACTGTTTGTTAGCCTGACGCTGGCTGGAAGTGTGTGTGGGGGACTGTAAGTGAAGGCTCTTTCCCATATGTATTCTTTGACTAGTGGGTGGTAATAACAAGGCACACAAGGCACATTCTGTTAGGGATTTGGTCATGTACTGTGGATTTAATATATACAGTGAGATAAACTGATAGTGCTGTTGTAGGAGCAGGAAGACATATGCAGTATATGTATGTTTTTGCAATGTTTGCACGGGTTTCTTCCTGACAGTAAGGTTTCTTCGCACAGTCTTGCGCATCAAGTACTCTGTCTAATTAGTAAGCAAAAAATAACATTCTGCACATGGTGGATTAATATTTCTGTTTCTCCGACAGTTTCAACCCTAACCCTAATGTCTGCTATGAAGAGCGGTATGTCAGTATGTCAGCAGGATGTCAGCGTTTTAACAACTATAAAACTTATCCAACTATAAAAATATCCACAATCTACCCTTCCATTCATTTATGTTTAATAGAGTCCATGTTAGTGGTTTGGGAGAAAAGTAATCTGAGGTACAGGGTGAGATTCATCAGCATGTTTCTAGAAAGAATTCAAATGCTACTTTACATTTGTAGGATCATCAAACCAGTTGAGTGCGGAGGGAAAAGGAGCCTTTGAGAATAGCACTCATATTGCAAATCAAAGCATGAGCATATTTAATTCAAAGATTTTTAGAAAACGATTAATAGAATTTCCCTCACTCTTGGCAGTAATGCAGTTTGTGTACTTTTTGCTGGCACAGCAAAGGTTGCCAATCATACCCCAAAGGCTATGGCTGTAACTTTTAAATTAGCACACTGTCATTAATGGCACAGCGCCACTGCTGATACAAAAAACATATGAGCTCTTAAATTAGCTTTGACTGACAGCCAAAGGAGCCTAGCATATGTTTCCGATATACTGTATAGATAATGTGATCGAAAACTACAGAAATAATCAACATATATGATCACTGCCATGACATGACATGACATGACATGACATGAGCTATAAATAGCTTTAAGTCTTCATAGTCTAATAACTGACTTTTAACATAGCATAACAGCATCGGGATTAAGTAATTATTAGCTAATAATTATACACTGTGAGCACAGATGTCAACACATAACCAGGTGCTCATGTACTGAAAACCAGTAGGTTTTAATTAGATTTTGTGAAAGAAATCAAGGTAGAGTACATCCATCCAACTCCTAAAAAGCATTTACTCTCAATATTTTTGAGTGTCAAATTGAATACACTGTGTATGATAAAGCTCACTTGTTTTTGATTGAACTTTGACTAATATTGACAATGTCAGTTATTTATGGGATCTAAATCAATGCCCCTCCCAAACACAATGTGGTTTCCTCCTCCTAAAGATGGAGATTTACGACAGCAGTGTGTCACACGCTTACATGGTTTGGCACCATATTGATCAGGCATGTAGTAAGTACAACACAGTGTCAGTGTGTGGTTCAGCTGTAGCAGTTGTCCCAGTGGACAGAGCAGCCTTAGCTCTTGAAACAACAGCCTCAGGCACAGGGCTGTCCTTAATGCTCTGCCGGTTACTCCCTTTACCCAATCATATAGCTTAGCTGTTTGTCTGCCGCAGTCGCTGAGCTGTTTTCACAGGAAGCAGCGTGGCTGATACCCCCTTTTTTTCGCCTTGAGGTAGAGTAACGATTTTTCTACCACTCCTGTTCTCACTGTTTGTTCTTGACGGCCATCTCTCCCCCTCTCTCTTTTCTTTAACACCCAGTATCCTCTCTGACTTGACAGCCCACTTCAGCAGGGCAGACAGGTGAAGGACTAGACAGCATAAGGCACTTACATGAAAATGATGAACATTTTTTTTTCCTCAATGGGACGTGGCAAATGGAGGGAAAAAGCAGAGAGAGTTAGAGATGCTAATAATAGCACCCATTGCTTTCCACCATCATTTATCTAGTGTGTTTTACTCAGATGTTTTCCCCTGTTTTTGTAGTCAAGATGATAAGGCTTCTGAAGCATTTAGACCATATGCTTCTAAAACTCTCCTATGAATCCAAAACAAATAAATGGTTGGGCCGCGTGGCTCACTGCCTCAGTATTGAACGCCACATTTCAACATGCAACAGCAACAACATTCAGTTCGCTAACGTTGTGCCTAAGTTGAGATGGCACCATGAAAACTAGCTGGCTTGCTTATGTCTTCCCTCAAAGACCTATCAGTAAAACTATCACGCACCCTAATCTGCTATGCATACATTTATTCTCTCCCACATGAGTGGAGTAAAATGCAGCAATTGTCTAAAAACTAAATTAATTAGGCTTAAAAACAGCAATAAAGTGAAAGAGTCATTTTCCTCCAAATACACGACCATTGATCATCCGGGGTGGGGTTAACAAGGCAGCCACCTCTCATGGAAGCATTGCGCTAACTCATTAACATTACCTTTTTTCTGTTCTCATTTGATGATACAGACAGACAAGTGGCTTTACACCACCATAAGCTACTATGAAACACTGAAAATACTGTGTACAAAAATAAACATGTGGTAACGCATCTTCTCACTGCAGCAGGTGATTTTGTAAGACGTTGACGTGACATTAACGTGTGTCAAGCAAAAACAAGACTAGGTCAATACGTAGTATTGTAGGACTACCATTTATCTGTTTGCTTTGCTCCTACTCCCTGTGCTCACATGAACAGTATTTTAATACAGCTGAATTCCCAATAAAGCTGTTCTCATTTGCATGATTTTCTGTTTCTGTTGTCAGATAACAGAACAAGTATGAAATAGTGACAGAAACATGGCCCATTAAGACTGCATGCAGTCTTAATGGGCAGTCACTTCCCAGTCATTTCCAAGCTGCTTTTCTGCACTGCTAAAACCTTGATTTTAAAACAAGGTGATTTTGTCGTCTGACAAAATCACCATACACATATGTTAAAGTCAAGGACTGTGCTGTTATTTTGTTAGGTAGGTGTGTTAGGTGGCTGTGGATTGAAAGCCTGACTTTTTGCTGGCAGGGCAATACTGGCAATACCAGCGACTCTCATCAACAGAGAGTAGTTAGGTCTTATCCAAAAAGTTGCTAGGTGCTAAAGTGGGTCTGAAAAACTCCAGCGACAAAGACGCTAACTTGGCAATACTGCCTATAACCATACCCCTGATGAAGTATTACAATTTGGCACAGGTAAGTGAATAAGTCCTATAATTTCTTTACACAGTTCCACACAGCTAGTTGTTGGATGCTGATGTAGTAAGATAGAGGATTTGTAACGCTGATCACAGTCTACTGAATTCTGAAGTAAGGTTTTGACAATTTAATCTCCTGCTTATTACAGTAACTGGAATAAGCAGGTGCATGCAAATCAGCAGGATGTTAAACCCCCTTTGACAGGAGTGCAGGCTATTACCCAAATTTGTCTCCACAATTTTATCTGGAGTACATACTTAAACGTAAATTTTCTGTTGGTTGATTTGGGCATACAGTGCCACACTCAGTGCAGAGTGCCCCAACAGACATAATTTGTTGTAATGGCCACTGTATATCATAGGGAGGACACAAGTTCAACCTTTAGGGTTGTTACCGCAGATACTCTAATAGAGACATCAAGGAGAGACAGAGTTCCTCCCCAGATAATCTTTTCAAATTCCCTGCCATTGCTTGAGAGATTTCATTTTTACAGCAAGGGGAAGGCACTGCACTGGCTCCATTTCAGACAAGGCAGGGCAGGAACATATGATTGATTGAAGCTATATGATTTATAGAGTACTGCAGAAATCTTGTACAGCTTGCCTTGCCTACACACTGTGCTGTACTGTTTCTCACCTTCAAAACATGCTTCAAGATCTTGGGGCCATGCCAAACCATTATTTATTTACACTTTGTTTACCCAACCTAATTTTGTTAAAATCAAGTATCTCTGTTACACAGGACACAATGTGCAACAGTCATTTTGTTTCACATAAGATTCACCCTACAACAGGGATTTCTGGCTTAGGGGGCTAGTCTAAAGACTTGACACCTGCTGAAACAAGATTATGTCAACAACTTGCCCAAGGCAGACCTGTCCTCCTCATCACAAGTGAACACAGACCTAAAGGACCCAGACACATCAAACAGATAAAATCCGATGAGCACACAGAGTGTTGACCATGACGTCTGTATACAGATCTTGCCTCACTTATTCCACTGAATAAAGCTCTCAGTGTGGACACGCTGAATGTGTTCATGTGGCAGCTGCAGGGTCTCTGCCTGCTGACACATAAGCTTGTCAAATGCCAGCGAGAGAGCCTCTGTATTGACAGAGTCTGTCTGTCCCCATGGCACACAGACAACTGCAGTTTGTGTGTCTATGTGTAACTGTGCACTCCACATTGCATCAAAGTGCATGCGCTGGGCAAAAATTCAACCTCTTCTCCCTCTCCAAGCAGGGACAGGAATGCATCCAGAACTAACAGAACTATTTCTGGGTTTGTATGAGTGCAGCACCATTCAAATCCACTGTCATTACTAAAAAAAAAAAAAAAAAAAAAAAAAAAAAAAAAAACAGGGCGAGACACTTGGGCGAGTGTGGCCAACTAATGTTTGCATCTTTGGTGAGGTGCAAGCACAATCCTAACAGGGTGCGATGTGAAAAATAGCCATGGAAGCAGTGTTAGTAGAAGGCATACATCATCTTCAGGGGGGAAGTTGGGAGAGCTTTAATAATGGCTTCAGCTCTTCTCATCCCCATTACAAGCAGCAGACCATTTCATAATGGGCTGAGAGGAGAGTCCAGGCCAACTTCTCCTGAGAGAATAGTGTGAGGTGCATACAGCTAATATACAGCTAACCCTTAAATATTTTACCAAGGCCTGATGATACTCCTTTTTAAATTAATTCACAGTTCAGAAGGCACTCAAATCCCTGTCACCATTTAACCATTATTTTTTAGATCTTAAATATCTTTACAGTTTACTAATCCTGTACCCCGTGAGTCACTCTAGATGAGAGTATTTGATAAGTGCAGAATATTAAAAATGAAAAGAAAATGAATTAAAACAAATATCCAAAACCCCAAACACTTGTGCTTTTGAAGCCAGTACCTGTGGCTAAACTAGTCAGTCTCCTAATGTGTCAGTGGTATAGCAAAGACAGAAGCCCAAAAACTGTGTAACATCATTTATTTCTATTTTAGTGCACAACCTACCTACAACAGCTCCAGCTGAACAGAATATATTTTTTGTTACAAACCTGTGTTTTTTCTACGTTGTAGTCTGATGGCTCAGGTAGCTCTTTATTCTCAGAGTTTTCCACCATGAAGTAATTCACTCGATAGATCCCTACGTCTTAATAGACAGTAGCTCCCTGAGGTCACTACACAGAAGGGGATCCTGGTTAAATATATTGGCTTCTCAGACTCATGGACACTGTAATTGCCCTCAAGAGAGTAACTGAAAGAAAGGTGGAATCTGAAAAGGCCTCCCTCGCAGGACTTATGATCAATATATCAATCAGTGCATTTGATTCAGATGGGCCTCTATGGGGATGAGTGGACATTGATCTAAATTATTGTTTGTTGTATTTTCAGAGAGGTGATGCTCAGAGTTTCTGTGCATTTACTGCCCTTTCAATCTACCACTAAAATTCAGCCTTGAAATACTTTCTTTTTTTGTTAGCACTTTGTAAAGAGATAAGTATTCAGCAATGACAAGGATTCCAGTAAACAGCTTGTAAGGCTTCATATTTTAACATAAGAACAAACAGCAGCACCATCACTGTATGTTAAAACCAAAATTCCAAAATCCATCTTTCAATTCTCAAACTGCCACTAAATAAAACAACTTACAGCAACACCTTTGAGGGATATTCCCATTTATAGTAAATATAACAGACTGACAGACACAAGTGATCCCTCTCAAACGAAATTAAAAATAATAATTACTAACTCAATTCTATTACCAAAATCCTAATTTAATGTGAACTCCATAACCAGCGTTCATGTGTGGTGACACATACCAGCAGTTGCATACACACATAAACAGGCATTTGAGTTAATCTTTTAATGTATAATAGAGTTTAAAACATAAAGTAAACTCCCACTCACCTGCAAGTAGTGACATGTCCGCGATGAAGGCTTGAGGTCCATGTGCATCATGGGTTTCTCTAGATTAAGCGATGACTTCCTATAGGCCTCCTTGGCCTGGCTGACTGTCAGTGTCGACCAGGAGCTCCTCTTCATGAATTTGCCCTCGGGAGCCATGGCCATGCTCTCACAGGCCGAGCACTTGACATCATTGTTACTTTTAGAGGTCTTGAGAGACAGGTCTCCAAAGTGGTGGCTGTGCATGGAATCTGGGTAACAGTGGCTGACATGCTCCCCGTGGTGGCGCGACATGACACTGGGCGTGCGGTAGGTGCTGTCACTATCCAGATTATCGTCAGAGCTCCACCAGCCGCCAGAGCGGTGCTTGCGTTCTTTACTCTTGCTCCTCTTGCTACCATGTTTAGTGGAGTGGTGGCCATGATGGTGATAACCCCCTGCTCCTCCTCCACCTCCTACAATATCACCTTTTGTGCCATTCATCTTGGATGATCCCTCCAGGGAGTGAGACTTGGTGAAGAGCTTCTGGACAGAATGAACAAGGTGTCTGATGCGGCCCGGACTCTCGCTGCGTTGCTCGGTGGTGGTGGAGGTGCGCTGGTACTGTAATGTGTGGAAGCCGTCGCGGTGTAGTGGCAGTTGTTTCTCAAACTGGTCTAGTAGGTTAGCAGGAAGGCGGTTGCTCTTGGTGCCGGCGTGGTGGGAGGAAGCAGCCGCCGCGGCTGCAGCTGCAGCAACAGCTGGGGAAGTGGCAGAGGCTGTGATGGCAGCACAGTCGTCCCGTGTCGCTGAGTCATAATACTGAGAGCTGTAGTGCATTCTGGGAAAGGTGCTGCTGGAGATGTGGTCAGATGCAGCAGCTGGGGCCATCATGACAGGGGACATCATCATGCAGTCAGAGTGGATGGAACTGCGCGGTGAGTAGCGGTGGTGGAAGTCCATGGGGCAGCTTTCTGTGGGGCTGAGCAGATAGGACGAGTGGCGGGAGTCAGAGCCATGGTGAGCATGGAGGTCATGGACGTGGGGGTCGTAGTCCAAGCCATGGGGTAAAGGGATTTGGTGCTGGGAACGGCTGCCCGATAAGCCCTTCATGTTCCTGGCCGGAGGGAGGCGTCTGCCTTCATTGAACTTTTGAGACGGGGACCAAGGTGAAAATTTCTGGTCTGTTACAGAGATAGGGGAAGAAAGAAGAAAATAAAGACATAAGCAACGATTGAGTCAGAACAGTCTGAACAAACATGGGGAGTTATTCTGTTTATAGCACAAAGCCCCATAATTTGAAATTGCTATTGTGGTTCTCTTTACAAGTAACAACATAACAGATAAATACTCCCATGGGATACTCTTTGCATTCATCCCACATTCTCAGTGACAAGAAATCTCTTCATCTCAGAGACACTGACATTTTCTGTGCATGTACATGTGAGTGTATGTAAATATTTCATCCTCCCACTTTATGCTCTTTCCAGCATAGAATCCACCAAAGGACCAATAATTCAAGTGAACACTCCTGCAAAGAAGAGACCAACTATGAAGTTAACCTAAGTTTTTAAATTCTCTATTTAAATGTGGGTTAAACTGCAATGTAAAAAACAAACAAGCAAAAAAAATTCCTGTACTGTTTTATTATAGAAAGGAGGCACAGATATATTTCTCAAAAGATGTATTTCTCTTTGACATCAGGTAGAAATCCTTTTTTTCTAAGGGCAAAAAGTTTGTCATCTCATCTGAAAAGAAGTTGTTCCACCTCTGGCCCAAAAACAGCTTGGAGGTTTTAAAGCTCAGTGACAAGGAATTTACTTCTAAAGTACAATTTGCCTTAGATTACTGATTGCCTCCTTCAGGCTAAGAGAACTTGAATAATCTGTTTGTGCACAACTGATTTGACCATTTTCTGTGAGAGTAGATGTCTGCTGAAGAGTTTCATTTCTGTCTTGGCCAATAAAGATATTTCTGCACAGAAGAAAAATACAAAAACATGAGGTATACACTGCACTATACATGGAGCCTGCACTATACATGGAGCCTGCGAACAGTATGCTAACCAGCTGTGTTGGATTAGGCACAGTCATCAGGCTACCCCTTTGGAAGCAAGACTTCATTTTGCTTTAATTCATCCAGTATATTTTTACATTAGAACGCGAGATTCCTTAACATATCCAACATCTTGTAAGTAATAGGAAGCTGATTCTCTCAACAAATTGAGTGAACTCCTCTGGAATCTGTGATAAAAAGTATTATTATATGAAAAAGTTATTTCTCAAGCCCTGCGGTGGTACACCAGTTGTTATTAGCTGTATGCCTAATTATTTTGAGACCGCACATTTTTTGAGACTGCTCTTTGTTGCTCACAAAGAGCAACAAATTTAGCTCATCTTCAAAGAGACTTCTAGATGAGAAAATTGAATAGCTTTTGAACGAGGGGTTAAAAAGTTCAGCATAACCTCCTAAATCGTTTTACCTTGCCAGTCTCTGGAATGTGCTTAGTGGTGAATGCTGCTCAGGCTCCCGTGACATTTCCTCTATTCTGTTCATACTGTACAGTGCTGAAACAATATGGGCTCATAATTTAGTGAAGCCCAACATTTATTATACTCAACATTAACCACTGAAAAATAGGCAATGTTAAAATGCCTGCACTGATCAGGGCAGTTCCACTCATCATGATATTAAGATTTATTTCTTATTGTGTAGCCTGTAAGGATGGAGACTGTATAGTTTTACAGAGTGGGAGTAGAGTTGTCCAGTTTCTCTGATTAATACAGTGGGGACTATAAAATGTAAATGAAAAATAGACACTTCCAACTTCACTTCCAGTGACAAAGCTTTGAGGACAATGTGTGTGTGCAGGAAACATGGGAGTTTTATAATTAATATCTGAGAGACTGTGAATCAATAGGATGAGTTCTGTGTGTCTGCAGCTGGTGATTCCCTATTGATAGTGTTCTGAAACCACAAGTGAACAGGCAAACTCTTTTTAGTGTTGTGTTTGAATTAAAGCAGAATTTCCAATTTCTGCTTTCAATTTTCATTTCTAGAATTATTCATATTTGTACTTCAGATATTTGTGACTTTAACCAGAGAAAACAGACGACAACAAAATGCACCAAAATGAGCAGTGTTATTAAAAGCATCTGTCGGCACTGCCTTGCTTTGTGCGTGACAATTACAGCCTACATCTAACCAGTATGTGATGAAAGCTGCAAGGTAAACAGGGAAACAATATTGGAGCACTTCTGAGTTTCTGTCGTTCCCCTGTAATTAATTACTTTAAGTTCTCTTCAGCAGGAAACCCCAGTCTGGAACGGTACACATCGTCTTACATAACGTTTGGGATCTGTGATCTCACACACAGTTTCAAAGGAGCCAGAAATAAAATGCACAGTTGTCATGGCAACTACCGCTGAAAACCAAGGAACTGTAATAGGATTTTCAAGGTTGTTTGGGGTGGATCCTGGTCTCAAAAACAGGGGAAAAGAGACACATACAGTATGTGATATGTTACAGACACTAGAGCTTGCACCACAAATTGCACCACATTTTGTATTTCAAATGAATGATGAATTTAAGCACCAGCTTGGAGACTCAGAACGAACCCAAACCAAACTGCAAGTTTGATTTTCACTTAAGCTATGTCTTGTAATATGGCTGTCAGGATTTAAATGTCTCTCACCCGACAATATTGCACACACAAACTCCCTTTGAAATTAGTACAGGTTGAGCAACAAAACAGAACATCACTGAGTAGATGTTTTCATTTGATTTATGTCCTTGTGTTGCTCTGATTTCTGTCTTAACTACAGTAGAAGACACATTTTTCACTTTTTATTTTTGTCTTTATTGTAGCAGAGCTGGATGTTTTTGGCGAATATTCTTATAGTCACTGTGTGTGAGTATAAGAAGCAGTAGATGTAGTGTTGTAATAATCACTGTAATAATCCTATGTTCCTCCCTTTATCTCATTCGTACCATCATAGCTCTCTATTGTCTCCCTAAGTCCGCTCTCACTATCTCTCAAATTTACCACATTGAAGTAGATGACATCGGCCGGTTGCTGAGGCAACAAAATGTGTCAAATCAAAGCTTACAATAGTAATGAATGCACAGAGAGACAGCGTGTGTGTACGCACATACATATGCCATGTTTTGTTATGTACAATATAATGTAGTCCAGACATGTACCATTCACCAGAACAGAACCTGCTCCCTACATACAGTGATGCAGTGTTCAGACAATGTGTCAGTATACTTATGGAAACATACAATATAGGCTCACTGAGGAGTTTATTAGGAATGCCATACTCATACTTTCTAGGGCTTCCCTTTGCACTCAACACAGCCTCAGTTCTGCATACATGGGAATGAGATGTTGGAAACAATCCTTTAAGATTTTGGTTCATGTTGATATAATTGTATCACATTATTTCTGTAGATTTATCAGCTGCACATTGATGGTGTCAATCCCCTGTTCTACGACATCCCAAAGCTTTTCAGGCCTTAGATTACTTGGTTGACAGGGGTGGGACCCTGTCTGTTGCTTGTCTGCTCACCACAGTTATAAAGAGTTGTTATCTGAGTTACTGTAGCCTTTCTGTCAGCTCCGACCAATCTGGCCATTGTCCTCTGACCTCTCCGATTGACAAGGTGTTTCTGCTGTCCTCAGAACTGCAGCTTGCCACCATTGTGAGTAAACTCTAGGGGCTGTGGTGCTTGAAAATCCCAAGAGATCGGCAGATTCAGAAATTCTCACACCAGCCCATCTGATGATTGGCTGACTGGATAATTTGTTAAATAAGCAGGTTTACCAGGTTTACAGGTGTTCCCATTAAAGTGCTTGGTGAGCGTCAGTTGCATTTAGCGGATCAGCTGAGCGTCTATCAACATATTGTTTAAATGCAGTTTCGCTTCCACAGTGAGACTTGAACTAATTAAAAAGTGAATCCCCTTGCTCATAGTAAACAAGAAAATAAATGCAGCTTGCATGTGGTACTTCTAAATGACCAACCATAACATTTAATGCTCAGCATTTTGGATTATCTGGTTGGTTTAAGCTGTGTAATTTTGATAATTCACAGACATTACAGACATCATCTATAAATGAAGCTAATTCAAAACTGTAGATGTTCACACTCAGTTTCTTGATATATTTAATGTCACATTATTGATTTTTATTTGTGTGTGGCTGTGTGAATAGAAGTATTTTCATTCATTCATTATTATTCATTATCTTTTCTTTTTTTTCAGATTGTTTTTTATGAGTGTAGTGTGATTGAGTGTATGTATGTTCTTCATCACTGTGAATGAGCACCTGCAATTTTGTTGTGTCTTGAATACAGTGACAATAAAAGGCATTAATTATCTAGAGAATGGTCCTTACATCTCAATGCCTGTCTGAAACCTGTTCTTTTTTTCTCTCAAGACAAAATGATAATCTGTTTTTCCTCCCTGTAAAGGTGAGTTACAGGAAGCTTGAAATTGGATGGTCCAGCATCTTACAAATAGCCAGTAGTTACAGTATAACAGAAGCTTTTTCACACCATTTTCTGACCTGATACACCTTTAAACTTTGATCTTATCCTTGCCCAAGCAAAGAGCAGATACAGTACATGGCTGTTTAATCAGACCTTATATCTACATTGTATCTGCTTGGGCTAAACTACACTTGGCCCAGCTGGCTCGATTGGCAGTTCCATCTAAATAACATGGCCCACTATGTTGTCCAGCCACCATCACTGTTTATCTACTTAAACTAGGCTTTCAAGTAGCTACTAATTAGCAGCCGCTCTGGTATGAGGAACATTTCCATGCATGAGTCATATCCCTATAATTGTCTTTCCAAAGAAAAAAAAACATAGAAGAAAGAAAAGAAAATCTAATTCAGTTGAGTAGCCCAGAAATAAAAACATTACCACCTTTTTGTGAAGCATGTTCAGATCTCAGAAAGTTTCAGTGTGGGGGTGATGATGCAACAGCACAGTAAGTTCTAAGGCTGCAGTTAATATGGATTTAGTTGACACTATATAGTACAGATGTTCAAGTTACAGTGTCAGTCCTCAGTTTATACCAGTCGGAATCAGACAAATTCAGTAACGCTACATGGCAACATGAAATACGCATTTAGAAGACACAAAACATCTGTTTGCTCCCACAGAGTGGTGTCTGTATCACTGAGCCTGATCTGCATTTTCTCTCTGCAATCACCCCAGGATTCTGATTGTATGAACTCTCTTGAGGTGGTTTGATTGCCCCATAATCAGCTGTTTAGAGACTAATCTTTCAACCCAGATTGGTCTCTCCAGCTATCAACCAATTCATTTCAAGTAGAGCCAATTTGACATAAATCGTTTTCCAGACAGAGACAGAAGGAAGAAAATAAACTACCAAGGAGGTACTAAAATGTTTTTACTTAATCAATCAATCAATTAATTAATCATTAAGCAGAGCTTATGGCTGCAGTGTAATCTACATTGACTTTACCATTACCCCTCCTTACAACCACAGGTACATCCAGCTACTCTGGGCTTATATACTTTGAATTATTAAAATATAGGCAGTGTTTTGTTTTTGTTTTGTTTTTTTAACAAATTGAGCTCATGAAGCAGTCTTGAAAACTAATACAACTTAGACCTTAAACCTTTGACAGGTCAGCCCATCCAAGATACTTTTGCAGGTGTATAATAAACGACTTAATGTCAAGGCACAAACCATACAAAGGATTCATATACCGTCCTAATAGCACCCAAAGAAATTAGCGCCACCTTTCAGTGGCAACATCCCCAACACTTCTGGATAACTTTATCCTCTGGGAGCATTTTTGTCCCCAAGTTGAAAGTGAGTGAGCCTGAGAAGAGCTGACAACTCCCCTGTTTCTGTATTGTAAAACAAAAATGTACACCTTAAAATAAAATGCTGAGGTTAAACTCAAGACTCATGTCAAGCTACTCTTCAAATGTTTGTTCAATGTTTGTGAACTGAAGTAGCCTGAAGTATATTTCCCAGCAGAGCAAGAGGCCAGTGACACCTGCCACCAGTCCATAGTGAGGACGTAAAGGTGGTGCAGGCAGGTTATGGGAGTTCATATCATATAACAACTTGGTGTTGTCTGCCAACACAAACAAACACCGACTGTCTGCCTGAGCAGGCTCGTGTCATCCAATATTTGCAACAGACTGCTCTGCAACTTTTTCTAATACATAGTGGCCAGTGCACTGTTCTCTATGTGCGGGGGAGGTGACATCAAGGCAGGGGATGCCGGCAGGCTCAACAAACTGGTAGAAAAAAAAAAAAGCTAGCTGTGTCATAGGGCTGAGTCTGGATAGCCTGAAGGCAGTAGCAGAGGAGAGGATGAGTTCTCAGCTCTATCTTGGACATTACCACCTACTCTCAGCACAATGGGCTGATGCAACTATGGAGCACCTTTAGCCTGCAGCTCATCTGCCTGAGGTGAACTGTGGAGTGTTTCAAGTGCTGATTCAAGCAGACTTCCATGTGGCCACACAACTCTTACTCCTACAGCAGCACCAGTTTCAGGCCCAAGGAGAATGTTGAAGCCAGAAAAATTTAGCCTGCCTGGACTAATATGCACATCTGCCTCACTTGGCATAATCTGCATTTCTCACACCGCCAGCACATGTTTTTATATTAGATTTTTTACCTGTCTTCTCTTTGTCAGCCAGTAGTTTTTAACACATTTCTGCACTGATTCTATTTGTAAATCTGCAGGAGGGCCTGTTCAAACCCTGGAAGAGTAAGTTGGGACAAGAGCAACCACACAGTGGCCAACAGATAGTGTTACTTGGCAGCTCCCTGATGCAAGACAGCGCATTTCTGGAAAAGAGCAGTTGTGCTTGGATAAATATAGTTTCAAAAAGCTTAGCATGCACATTTGCACATGTGCATCTACTGACAATATAATCTGATTAACTCGTGTTATGAGAAGGGAGCTAAAACCGGAAAGGAAGGAAAAAAGAGAAGGGAGAGGGAGAAATTGATGGACTTCAGTGGGGGGAGAATTAAGCTCCTGAAAGACTTTTGAGAAAAGCAAGCAAGCTTGTTTCCATTTTAGGGTGAAGGAAAATTTTCATCAGATTACATTTACAGTTGAGAACATTACATGCAGCCATGGTATGAATGTAAATCAAACAGTGCAAGTTGATATATTGTGGGCAAAAATGAAAGATTTTACAAAGCAGGTGAAAATCAATGTTGTGTCTGGCATTATGAAGAAAAATTGTTTTTAGTTGTCATGATTGATTGTGTTTTCCCTACAGTAGGACACTAGGTTCTGGAAATCCAAATGCTCCCCCTTGGCTGTGAAAGAGCTCACACTGAAAGTGCATGAAACATTGATGAGAGCTTTCCTGTATCAGAGCTTACGCAACAGCTATTGTGGTGCATAATCAACAGACAATTTCTTCTCTGCCTTAAATGTGCTTCTGTCAGCACTTGATGCAGCCTGTAAAACATTTTTTTCCCCTGACAAAGATGCCACACTCTGATGGGGGAGAGATTCAGGCCAGCGCAGAAGAGGAAAAAAAAAGAGAGACAGGGGAAAGCCTCTCTCTCTCTGCTCTCTGGGAAACTAGTGTGCTGCTGGCTGCTAGGTTTAAGCTCTGCTGCTATGCTACAGTCAGCGCCTGGCCAGCATTTCCCAAGATGGTTGCATAACTTAGAA
The DNA here is from genome assembly GCA_037833715.1 of Toxotes lorentzi. NCBI lineage: Eukaryota > Metazoa > Chordata > Actinopteri > Toxotidae > Toxotes > Toxotes lorentzi. The sequence continues at coordinate 5,432,648 of JBBMJY010000011.1, forward strand.
TAAATGAGGCCTTCCTCCTCCACACCAATGCACAGCTAGCTAATGCCACAGGGGAGAACAGAGCAACAGGCAGCCAAACTGTAGAGCATGAATCACACTGTTGAAAAATAACATCCTTGAGATAATTTATTGATCAGAGTTGAGCAAAAACATCCGTTCTTAATCAATCGTTATTACTAGCCCAGATTTTTCCCTCGACCTGACCTCTAAATCAAAGACTGACCGCTGATGTTTGGTGAGGAAAAACAAGCCACCATCCACTTGGAAAAAAAACCCAGATTAAATCAAATCAAGCCAGTTATCAGACATTGTCATAATTCACATTAGATCTGTCTAAAGGTTTACAATTGTGCTGGAGGGCCAGAATAAGCAAGGAGCTGATGTGAATATCTTTAGCAGGCACTGCCAGTATTTATCAACCTCATTCTCTCACAATCTTGTGACTGTAACCAAGCAAAGTCATTTTTGTGCTGAATATGTATTAAGGTTTAAATTGTAAAGAACCAGAAATGTCTCAAATGAAGCACTGATCAAAATGCTTTAGTGTTACCAATGATGAAGAATGAAGCTGGCAATAAATCAAGCTTAAATGGCAAAGTGAAAACAACAATGTAGAAGTGAGACATAGACGCAGTGTGGTATTAACATAGTTGGCTACTTTTGTCATTGGCCACACAGCTGTTTACATGTACTTTTCATAGCCTGTGATTTGATGACCCATTTGCCATAAAAGAAATTAGCAGAAAATTCCTGTCTACCTGAGGTGTCCTGCCCACGGCTAGAACAAGCTGCCAAAAAGAAATCATGAAAGCATTCAGCAACCCCTTTTTTTAGACAAAATTAAAGGATTCATTCATTTTCTTTACACACTAATTGCTAGTAAGGGTCACTGGAATCTGGAGCTTTCCCAGCATTTGCTGGATGGGACGCAGGCAGACAATTTAGGACAGGTTGCCTGTACATTGATGCATTTACTCACTGACATTCAGACCTGTAGTCAGTGAGTCCGTGGCCAGTGGGAGGAAACTGTTTCGAAGACTGAACTGATGAAGCCTCTTCAGTGAGTGTCTGAACTAAAACGGACATGCTCTGCTATGACAGGTTGGCCGCAACACACATTTATTTATACTATTTGCAGTTGCTCCTTCTTCACCCTCTCATGTTGGACTGGGGGCAGACTGGACACTTTAGTGACTCACTGTCGCCTCCTGAGGTACAAAGTGGTATTACAAGATGGGACAAGACAGGGCTAGCTGATTAGCATGCTAACTTCAGTACCGTAGTCTGCAACAGAGTTTGTAGAAGTCCTTGACATAACGTCAGAACTGTTATTTCTTCACATTCTGCTGATAATCTTGATGCTTTACACTAAAATATTTGCCCCTCTAATGGTAACATGTTTTGCTCGTAGACAGAGAGACAGCAGTGAACATTATGTAAGTGGAAAAAGTGTTTAGACCTTGCAACTGAGACAAAATCATATGCAATTGGAAGTAGCTTTGCGGCAGAGGCTACATTTCACCTTTTGATATCCGCCCACTCCCACCCACTGCTGCTGCTCTCTCCTCGGTAGGCAGACACTGGCTGATGTTCTAGTGATGCCACACACCCTGGACACAGGCTCAGTCTCTTCTGTGCGCCCTTCAACGGAAGAAAACACCAAATAGGGAGCTTACAGTCCATCACTGTTCACTGTGCAGCAGCCTGTAAAGCCTCCCACACTACTCTGATTTAACACAAGGGATAAGGTAGAGCTGAAACATACCCTTCCCTCAGGGTTTATGTGGAATTCTACATACATGTATTTAGAAGAAGAGCAAAATTATTAGCTTGGGTCTGAAATATATAAGGAGGACCTTCATGATTTTAGGTCAAATGCACTGACAATATTCCTGTTTAAGTCAGTTCCACTTTAAGTCTAAAGTATAAGACATTGAGGCAGCCATGTGAGATGACCAGAAATGATGTAATCCCTTCCACATGTAATGTGCCCCCTTTTCGTCAAGTACTTCCCCTCGTTTCAGGCAACATACGAAAATATATCACTGCTGATGACAGAATATGGGGAAAGGCACTAAAACCCAGGTGTAGGAGACTTAAGTTTGGCATCTTGCCTTTCCTCATTCAGGCCTTCGAACAACTGTTGACACATCACCATGGAAACTGTTCATATGTACAGTATTTAGCCTTTGCTAAATACTCTCACTTTGTACTGCTTGTGTGAGATTGAATATTGAGACATCTGGTACACTTTAGCCATCTTGGTTGCGTAGGATGTTTAAGCCTCTGCCCACAAAGCTTTTACCTCAACATATTGCTTTGAAATTTACGACCACATGGAGAACACTGCCTTATTCTGCATTTGTTGTGTTGCATATTTATACCATGGCTACCACACATTTTAACAGACTGTATAGCTATTGACCCAGGTGCTTGTTTGGCATTCAGAATTAATACACAAGTATTTAACATTTTGTGTGTTAAGAAAATGGCAATGGTCTCAGTAAGACCTGCACAAATTTCAATTCAAACAGGAAGCAAAAGAACCACTGTCTAAATTGCTTTGGGTAGTTTTCTGCCTCCACATCATCCTTGACAGTCTCTGTATATACACCATATTTGCAGTCAAAGCAAACCAAGTACAGGACACACTCAGTCCAGATGGACCTTTTGTGAGAGCTGTTGCTAATCACATGCAATCAGTTTGTCAAAGTTGTCAAGTTTAAAATTCAGTAGCTGTAATTTTCAGTGTACTTACATCTCTTTTAAGTATGAATGCATCCATGCAACCTTTTTTTGTCACAAGAGTAAATAAATGTACCACAATAATCAGTATGTAGCAGTATAACACGGTGTCTTTCTAAAATGTTTAGAAAGTATTATTAGCCTGTAATTAATACTGTTAACTAATACTACTTAGTCGGACCAACAGTAATAATGTTTTCCTTACAATGCAATACATTGTGCTGTTGATCTCCAGTTATTACATTAAAGGTGGTGTAATAGCTTTCCTGCACAGTAAGAGAGAAAAATATAAAAAGAAGAGAAATCACATTAAGGGAAAGCTCATCCCAAATGCATTGTGCTATTTGATGTTTTTATTTATTTATTTATTCTTTTTTAGGATGAGGAAGCAGAATGAAAAATAAGCTTCCTCTGATAACCGGGCCTCATGTCTGCAACAACTGCAATATTAAAGCACAAGCCAGCCCCTCATCCTCACAGATGTTTAATTCAGAATGCCTGCTCTGACCAGATACTTTGTTGGGCTTCGTTGCAGTGATAGAACGGTAATACTCTTACAATATATCTCACACATACACCTTGAATTAGAAGCGTCTGTTAAAGTGATATACAGTATGTTGAAAAAGCATCAGCATGGTGCAGCTCGCCGTGACCTGGAGAGAGTGCATCTGCAGAAAAACACACTACCACTTGTGTGTTACATATTGGCTTTTACTGCCACAAGCAAGAATGAAAGTGAAACAACCTCTGTTCTTCTCTTTAACCTCTTCACATTTATTCCAGCAGAAATAGCACCACTCACATCCAGTCTTCCCACACATGGCACAGTGAGACAAAGTGACACTAAAACAATTATTGTTATCATCATTATATCTGTAACATAAGTTAATTTGTAATACTGTGATTTTTTTAATATCAGTAAATATTATTACAGTATCTACGAAATTACTATATTATTAGATCCTTACAACAGGATATTTTATTACTTCGTGAGAAAACTGTGCCCTTATCATAAACCATAAAAACGTGTCCTATGTCCTTTGAAGCAGCTGCTTAGAGGCTGATTTTGTGGAACTGCTTCACTATCTTCACAGCTTTCTTTTTTTGTTTGTTCAATCATGTAGGGCTGCGACTTATTATTGTTTTCAACAGTTACTCTGATGAATATTTTCTTGATTAATTGATTATTTGTCCAACCAAAAGTCCAGTTCTCAAAAAAAAAAAAAAACTCACATTTTGCTCAGTGCTCAACTGGACAGTCTAAGGTTTGGCATTTTTGGCATTGCTGATTAATTTAATTTTAAAATCGTTGCAAATGAAATCAACTAATCATTTCAGCTTTACACTCATACCTTATTTCAGTCGCAAAGACAAATGTGTATATTTTATCAAGTGAAGTCAAAGTGAGCAGCTGTTTAATGCCATAACTGTAGTTCCAGGAGCTGTATTTGTTTTTGTTTCTTTCTTTTTTGTTTGTTTGTTTTGCTGTCCACAAATAAGCAGTTCATCTTCAGGAAGCCTGTTGTCAAGTAAATACTATAACCTTTCTCAGTGTTTAGGTCTAACAGTTTGCCTTTTTTGATCCATATGCAAATCATCTTTATCCTGTAAATGTATTCAGCCATGTAGTTCATTAGGATTTTCATGTTATCGTTCCACGTTGGCTGCAGGTGACGTGCCATAGAAAGTGTATATTTTAATGGCCTTTTTGTTACAATGCTCTTTTACAAGGCTTCCAGGTAGTAGTAAAGCCTGGCACTTTGAGGACAAAGATGGATAATGCAAATTGAAAAATGTTTTTCTTCTTTCTTCGCTGCCAACATGTTCTGTCACGGTGTTGGAGAGGGTTTCCACGTGTGGGAATTCAGAGGTGCACCACTCTCTTAATTAGGCTGTTTTGTCATGTACCGCTCCATCTGTCGTGAGCCTACTGCAGCAGAGAGCGAGAGAAAGGGAGAGAGAGAGAGAAGGGATGAAGGGTTGGGTGGGGGATCACTCTTCCTTCAATACCTGTACTGCCTACACCAGATTGTGTAGCAGCCAGTGTGAAAAGTTGGGCTTTAATGATAGCTAACCAAATGTGATGCACATGAAATATGGAGGACAGGCTGTCCTCCTGATGGCTGTGCACATAACAGATTAAAAGATCCTGCACGTTGCTCAAGCAGATGCAGAGAGAAACTGTGAGAGGGGTCTTACAATAAGCTGCATAAAGAAGGTAATACTTGGCAGAGAGCCTAAACAGAAGGATTGCTTCACCGGGCAATGCTTTTTAAGGTAAACAGTAGAAACGGAGGCTATTGAAATTCCAAATCAATACCTAAAAAGAAAGCCTGTTTACAGAATTACAGGAGAGTAAGATTAGTGTCTACAGTTACTGTATAACCATGACTTCCAGTGTTTAAACTAGTACATACTGAACAGAGGAGATGGATTGTTGGGAGAAATATACTCTGTTGTGATTGTGTAGTCCAAAGCTTGTAAGACTACACAAGTATCATAAATTAAAAAAAAAGTGTACAATTTGTGCATTCACACTAGCAGGCAGGCTTAATTTAGTTAAATTGCGTAGTTCTTATTAGTGTAAATTATTCAGAATAAAGATTTACAGTCAGGTCATTGAGGTGGCAGCAGGGTGTAGTTGACATGTCCAGGCCAGGTCACACCATTTGTCTAACACTCAAGAGATAGTAGGATAAAGGCTTGTCGCTGTGGCAACCACCCGTCTACCGACACAGGGATGAAAGGCTGCTCTGTGAAGCCTAACAGAGGAACAATTTTGATTAATTAAAAGCATGAACTGGGTAACATGTTAACATGAGTTAACATAAGTTTAAAGCTACACTGTAAGAGCAATCTTGATTTATTCTTTACTTTATTTTCATTTCTATTAATAGTTTGTCAGGGAACACGTCCCACTGTTTAAGAGAAAGACTGTCAAGTTAGGCTAATTTTCATCCTCTGACTAAAAAAATGTGTTGTCGTCTGTACATCATACGCAGTATCAGAGCTTATTGAGCACATTGTGATGCATCTTGGGAATCCTGCGTCTCATTAGGCAACAGTTTCTTGTCATTGTACGAAAAACTCTTGTCAGTTGTGTCATGAGAGTTGTCTTATTTTGTCCTTATTGTAACCTTAATTTGTTTCATGTTTGTGTTCTAGCTCAAATAATATTGCAGCCGTCAGGATGGGGATTTCATAAGAACAGAAACTGATAAGAAGAATCTGAATCTGAATCAGAATTGAAAAAAAATCAGAACGATTCCCAACCCTAAGAAAACCTCAGCTCTTTATTTCTTTTAATGCTTGAACAACCTGACATGCTCATCTTACAATATCTCAGCGCTCTCCTCTGTGAGACAAAACAGTGCTGTGCTGCGCCGCCGCGCCGCTCCATCTGTCACTCTGGCGATAGTGCAGACTGTCAGAGAGCTGGCTGAGGGAAACCTGCAACCATCAGGTTCCAGGATTCATTACTGACGCTGTGCTGTGACCTTCAACGTGAATGTGCTGTACCTTGATGTATATGAAGTCAAACACATGCATATGCACGGGCTTGAACACAAACACTTCAGCAGAGATGGCACATTTGTTCTGTTGGTGTTTACCTGTCAGAAGAGGTGAGGAAGTCAGGATCTAGACAACTGTATAGGCTAAAGCTCACCTGGATCACGTACTATAGAACAACACCTAGTGGCTCCATCTGCTCCTGAAAACACACATTCAGCATCAGCATCATTTTTTCCATTTCTAATGTGTGTCCTGAAGGATAATGTGTGGGGATTAGGGTTATTTACAATATATATTGCATTTTCTGTTATCTGTATTATTAGGTAGATTTTTAGACTTAGCAGTGAGTGTGTGTCTGTTGATTGACATCTCTGGAAGGGTTCAAGAGCCTTGTTTGATTGTTGCCTGATTGTTGATTGTTTGTAAATTTCCTGCTGCAAGAGGTACCCAAAATCTCCAGACATCTCGAAGTCCCTTCAGAAACCCACTCTTTCTGCTTTTCAACAGTCCTGGTTCATCACAACCTAAAACTCAGGCGCTAAAATAAAAACCAGGATCAAAGATGTTACACTTTAGTCTCTCAGCACCGTGTAAACAATATCAGCTCCAGGACTTTTGATGCAAACTTTGCTAAGCTGCAAGAAAATGTGTTGTGTTGTTCTGTTAATTTATTCAGTATTTTAAATTATTCACATATCTATTCATGGATTTGTTAATTCATTGTTTCACATTTTACCATGGGGTTGAAATATGATCTTAATAGGTGAATTCCTTCTCCAAGTATTTATTTTACAGTAAAGTCTCTTAATGACCTAAAGGCAGCGTTACTTTATACCTAATGCCTTCAGCAAGCCAGATATCTCTGCTTCTGTTTTATAGCTAAATCAGTTAATGCAGTCTATAGTATCACTGTGCACAGCCTGCCAGTAGAAAATCTCATTTATTGATTGGCAGTGTCATCTTAAGACAGGCTGGAGGGTAAATATGCATTCTCTGAGGCTGAGCTCATGCATTGATTGAATTTACCTGGGATCTATATAAAAATGCAGGCTACAGTCCAGAGCACACTTGAAATAGGTACCTGAGTTCATGTCCATCAACAGTATGATGCTGCAGTTGGATTTAGTTTTTCAAGACATGTTCAAGAGTCACAAACTGTCACAAAGTCCTAATCCAGTCTCAAGTTTTCATTTAGCCTCAAAATCTCCTTAAATGTGAGAATTTCTCTACAAATTTAACCGCAGATTAATTACATCCTACTTAGTCATTAATGAGGGTTAATGAGGGTGTAGGAGAACTTCAGTTATAATGGCAAGTTGCAAACCTCAGTGCCCATCTCTTCTATTATGTAAATGATAATGTCCTTAATAGCTGAAGTCTCAACCTGCCAGTGGCAAGAGACAAATACTGAAATACTGTAAATCCAATCTGGACTTTCTTCCTTCGACTCCAGCAACACCTGCACGACAGTTTAAAACTGGTGCCTTTAAATCTTCAGCTCTGTCCATTCCACTTGGAGGAGCAGACAGCTGTTAACCGATCTGAGAGTACATATTAACCTCTACCACCCTGATGTAAAACACTAGGGTAAATGAGTCATACTGTAACTACAGAGAATTTTACCAAATAGCTTTCAAAGAATGGCTTTCTTTCTTGTGTTAGACACCTCATTAACTATCATAAATGGTTATCTTAAGCACCGTCCTTTTATGTGTCAGGCTCATCTAAAACCTTTCCAAAATGGCTAAAATATGTTTTCCAATATTTCAAGAATTATTGTTTGTGTTTTATTTACAGATAATTTCTTGTAGCTAATGACAAACATATTTACAAGCACTAACAACAATATGACAAAATTTCAGTTTGGTAAAGAAAAGAGAACCTATTCAAAATGTATTCACACAGTCTGAAATGACACAGTCTGTCGCTTTATGGTCATCAAACCCCAAATTAAAGCTTTACCTTAAGTCTGCGGTCAAAAATAGAATACACTACTGCCTCCATTTCACATGACACATGAAAATGACAGAGGAGAAAGAAATTGCATGTTAAATACAAATAATCACTGCTATTACTAAGAATATGATTTAGAAGTTACTTTTCAAATTAGGTGTAAAAGTGACCAATAATCTATGTATGGTCACAAAACCCCTTATGTCCCAGGGTTGTATTGGTCCTATGCAAATAGGATATTAGTTAGACAGAGTAACATGAGACTTATTTCAAAAACCCTGCATAAGGCTACTTATCTACTGCAGGACTCCAGAGTGCTGATGACTGCCAGAATGTGAAGGATTTTTCTTGCCTTCCTTGTATGGGCCTAATTTTTACACAATTTCCCAGGGACTCTATAACCAGGAAGGAAGCCTTGAGCTTCTCCACTGATTAGGTTCCATTACCTCTAATTAATCTAGAGGGTATATTGTCTTTCCGCTCAACTAAGTCACATATTCTTATGACAGCATTAGAATGGACCAAAATGTTAATTCGTTTTCTTTCTTTCTTGAACAGATTCGTTTTGTGTGTGTACGTTTGTGTTTGGTATGAGATGCTTCCACAATGGTGCAGTAGATAGTACAATAAGAAAAGAAAAATAATCAGGATGCAGTACAGCATCCGTTATTGATTTTTTTTTTCATTGCAATCTCTTTCCAGTAAGCTTACAAAGGAATCCTGTAGATTATTCATTAGCATTGTCTATTTGTCATGACTCTATTCCCAGCTGTGTTTGAAATAAAAGCGACAAGAATACCGCAGATGTGACAAATGCAAAGAAAAGCTTTTAGAGGGTTTTTCGCTCTCAGTTTGTTTGATCACAGTTTGGTTTTTTTGTTTTTTGTCTGTGTTGACTTCTTAAGGCTGTGATGCAAGAGACTGGAAAAAAAATCTTTTTTTTTGTGAGTGGATGGGGGCTGTGGGGAGTTCTGAGGGAGAGGAGGGTTGAAAAACAATTCCTCTTGTTGAATTACAGGTGATGACAATGTGATGCTGCAGCTAAACTCCCGTGGTGTAACGCTGAGATGTTACAGATGTCCCTTGGAAAACAGCTCCACCTCTGTGGTGCAGTGGAGTCAACAAGAGCAGATCCTTGAGGACAAAGTCTTGGGGACAATGTTTTATTGTGGCATGAACTTCCTCTGTCACAGATTTGACTCACTTCTCGCTCAGGTTTCCTTATATTCAGCATTGTGCTATCCAATAATAAAAAGCACTTGATCATTGCCACAATTTAAATTAAAGCACTTATGCAAATTTCTCTCAACATGCTCATGCTCACATTACACAAGGGCAGTGATAATATGAACTCCTTATAACTATCCTATTAGATAAAGAGGTCACAGTAGGATTTCACTTTCATCAAATAAGAAGCATGGAGCAAAGTATGTAAATCTCGGCTCACACAAGGCACAGCAGCTGACATTTTGCATTGCAAATAAGCGTCCTGACTACAAATTTATTAATTCTGATTTTAATTCTCATGCCCTTTTTACGAGTGATGCCCTCTCCACCACAGTGCCCAGTGACAGTTTTCTAATGGATAGGAGAGAGAAGGTTGGCTTCTGCAAAATGCAAAATGTGATGTCTTGATAAAATAACTTTTAAGTTAACAAAAATATCTAGCACTGGAACTGTTTTCTGCCAATAAAGTAGATTACAAGCATGTATCTGAAGCCAGATGATGCCTGTCCACGCAAAGGTTATGCCTGCAGCTGTGTAATTATATGTTGTTGTTTTCTTTTTTTAAAAAAAGGATTTAACACTGGCAAGTTTCGCTTCTCGTTCTTCATCTGTTCTGTTGGCGTTCCACTTTGGATTTGCAGTGCAAAATTATAAGATGTCTTTTGCCATAAAAGTCTTTCGAAGTGCAGCTTTAAATTCTTTCTCAGGTGTCACGCCGTTTTCTTGTTCAGTTATGACTGAAAATTGTTTTAAGTCCCCTGATGCTGCGTCGTCCCTGCAGTCTCTTTCTGACCTAAGTCAGCGAGAGTCTCGTGTTCTGTTTAACGATTAATTGACGCCATAGTGTGAGGTGAGAGGTAACTTAATTACAGAAACAAACAAACAACCTGTAAACAGTGCACATCAGGCTCTGAGAGAAAACACACAGCTTCCATATCTGATACAATACCTAGGTTTGCTTTGGGCTGAAATGTTGTTTGCCACAATTATTGATTGTACCACAGGGAAAGTGATTTATCCGAATTACTCAAGGATGCTGGACATGGTGTGCATAAATAATGAGGCTGTGCAGCTGCCATTTAATTGGGTAAATCTCCTCTCTCTGCCTTTAAGACCCCATATAGACTTATTCACAGACAAGTATCACTAGCAGTTATTATTTCACACACAAGGACACACTTCTGCTCTAGGAATGAGTGGATTTGCCACAAGCTGTGTATGATAAGGAACTCTGGATATAAAATAAGATGGCTGAAAAATGACAGAGACTGATGCCATACCTGCAGTGTGCAAATAACCCCCACAGGAAACTAAATGTAGAAAGATACGACAGTAAAGCCTCACAGACAGCCGAAAAGTCTAGACAATGACAAACTAAAGCACAAGGTTCTTTTCAGTTTCTTTCATTTTTTTAGATTAAGAACAATTATTGGTTCCAGAATTGAGACAAATTAGTTCTCTCCAGTGGTTCGCTCCCTTGATTCAAGTCCAGCAGACTCTCAATCTGTTCCCCCATAAATACCACACTACATAAACAATGTCCATGCAAATGGTGAGTTTTTACAGGTTATGACATGTAAGCTTCCGGAAACATGAAAATTCTTTCTTATATTGAATAAATGAAACCGCCTTGAGTTTAATCCAGGTTTGCTTTCTTTCATGCCCTTTTAATTAACCCACTAACTGAGTGGGATTTGGCATATATGTTTCAGTGTTATTCAGTTTGTTTTACTGACATTATATATTTTCTCATCTGTCAATAGATCCTAGTAACACACAGCATGAAATTCCACAAAAACCTCAGATTAAAGGATTCCCACATGTTGTCCTTCTCCCCCAGAAAAGAGCCACACAACACAGTTGCACAATCTTTCCATTATTTCAGTTGTTATTGTGCTTTTCCACAGAAAGCTGGACATTTTCCTCTAAGAGAGTTGGGACAGATCCACAGTCTTATTAATTTGTTCTCATTTGGCTGTCTCACAGTTAGCACACTATGGAGACAGGCTGCTAATGAAAGTAAAAGCAGGATGTGGAGATAATTACAGTTACAGGCAGATCAGCTGCTGTTCTGAATCCATTACCATGTCATTTGGCTGTGATGTTGACTTCTTGCAAATTTTTCTCATGACAAATAATGAAGTTATCAATATGGCAGCCATATGTTTTCCACTGTGAGGATACTGTAGGTGCTCTCACTGTGATTACATAAAATACCATTTAACAATGACTGATACAATACAATAAAAGTCTGTTCTATTTAGAACCAAAACTAATCCATTTGCAGAGATGGGTTCAGGCTGAATTACTTCTTACTACTTTCACAAAACAAAAAAAAGGATTTACTGTACTACTTTGTTTTAAAAAAAAAAAATATATATATATATATATAGGATTTTAATTTGTGAATTATTTAATCCACTTTATCAAATATAAGATTGTTGTATTAAAATTGTACTGTATTGTATCATTTATTGTGTAGTGACATGCTTTGTCTTACAAGATGGACCTCATCTTCGTGGATTTACACTGTCAACTGTTGCTTATCTCAGATATTTCTTTCAGCGTATGGAAGTGAGCAAAAGATTTAGGCACAAAAAGTAAAGTGAGTATGCTTTTAAAAAGTTTGCCAAAAAAAGCCTAAAAATCCAGCGTCAGTCAGGCAACACCTTAAAGTGACATTTATCTTTTCAAATATATTTATGTTATTTGAAAGTCATTTTAGGGAGTCGGACAAAACCTACATAAGTCATTGTTTAGTCGCTTACAATGTCTGGATGTCACAACTACAGGGAGACGTACCACGAAACCCAACACATCCTGCAGAGAGTCCAACAGCCTCTTTAAAAGGGACAGTGCAAGCCAAGAAAACAAATGACCTTGTAGTTACACAGGATCCATTTGATTTGATTTGACGTATACATTCCATTCTCAAACCAGCCTCAAGACATTATAGCCTATTGATCTGTAACAGTAAGTTTATCTGTATCTGTAACTGTGTGTAATCTCCTTCTGTACTTTCTACTTCTTCCCTCTGCAACCAATGTGAAAAAGTTTGCATTCTTCTTTGGGAGCACCGGGGCAGAGATGTTGGCTCAGGGATAGGACTGTGATGCTCCTCCTGGTGTTTGGTGAGAAACATAATGTATTCAGTATTCGAACACCCACAGCTTGAGTTCAAGGAACTTAGCCTTCACCGTGCCTTTTTTGAATACGGGTATAAGGGTATCCTTCACAAAAAAATGCTAAGTGGTTGCCAGGCAACACCAGATATGTCAGTGGGAGACAGTTTGCAAGGTAGGGCTCACTTACAACTTTGCACTTATCCTGAGAGGAGAACGAAGCACCTATAAATTAAGAGGAAAGTGAAACAGATAAAGATATAAATACAGTTCAAAGTGTATTAGAGCAATATATTACATCTTGCAAATACTGAATATATCCAGCAAAAGGAGCACATGTCCAGATCACTCATCTTGACAGATTATGCTGCTCCCCCTGATAATTAAACCACATGCTGCTGCGATGTTCACTGAGCTGTCTGGCACATTAATGAACCATAAGAAAATGCTAAATGCACCATAAAGGGTGACACAGACATTTATGATCAAACACAGCTCACTGTACTTTGTATCTTCATTTATTCTTACAACTGCCTTTAACTTCGGCCAGCTACTTTTAATCCATGCACTCTGTCCTGGTATTAGGATTCAAACAGAATCTTTTTTGGATTTGAAGTTTCAGATATGATTGCCCCGACCTCTAAGGACAAGGGAATGGTGTGCGTGTCTTTTTGGTCTCACTCTACCACAGGCCTCATCCTCAGCATTGAAAGTACAAGCCTGTCACAGCAGCAGCCCAGATAAAAACAAGTGTGATGACCTCGGCTGTCAGCTGAGCAACCCCCACCCCCCACGCCCCCTCGAGAAGGGAAAAATAGACAGTGTGCAAGCTCTGACACAGTAGCAGTGGACACTGGGATTACACACAACACTATCAAAAGACCATAGATGTAATGCAGCTGTTTGCTAAGGTGCCATCTATTGTTTTTAAGGTGTTTCTGTTTTATTGGACAGTACAGTGAGGAGAAAAAAGGGTGATGAGAATTGCAAAGGGATGGCATGTAACTGTTTGTGTGGGCTTGGAGTATCAATTCAGCAATGTGTGTCTCTCTGTTCATGGCAGTGCCAAAAAAAAATCCCTGAACTCTCTCTGTTTCTGCCGTATAAAATGTGCCTTTGGGCACTGTGTAATGAGATACTTTTACCCCAGGCAGTAAACAAAAAAAACACACACCGGCAAGTATGTACAGACTGTACATAGGACTAGAGGCCTGGATGCTAAAATACACTACCATACACATACAGGAGTTTGCTCAGAAACAAAATCTCATCGTGAATGAATGCATGCCTTGTGTGGCCAATTAGCTCAACCTATGTCAACACAATGTGATGCGAATCAATCAATCAGAGCCATACTATGTGGTATTTTAAGAGCCACGCTGGGAGTAGAAGGGTAACATCCTGATTTTAAAATGCAGTTTAACTTGTTTAACAATGGTGGCATTTTGCAATGAGGGTTTTTTTCCTTTGTTGTGTGAGGAAAAGGAAAAATGGAAGTGTGACAGGTTCTACTTTTAGTTTGGAACCCAGCACAGCTCCTCCTTACATGACAGTGTCAGAAATGTCAGACTTTGCTGCTGTCGCACTGAAAATGGCTAAATTTTAAGTCTACCAGAGACCCAGAGGACTGAGCCATCAGCCATGCCTTTTCAACATCATAGCTAATCTCCTCCATCTCCTGTTCTCTGTGCCGCACACTGCCTAATGAGGCAGAATCCACTTGACATGCATTTTTAGCAGCAGAAATGCTTGATGATAGCCAATCTAGCAGCCAGATCTACAGTAGATGCAGCATAGGAGAGGCATCACTGACTCATCACGCAGTATTTCTCCAGAACAAATGGACAGCTGGCAGCAAGAGTCCATGTCACAGACAGGCCCAGCCAGGCCAGCCTCTCCCCAAGGTCACAGCCAGTCTCTCAGAGTGCACTGGCACCAGAGCAGCAGATGGTGGTGAAATGATGGCCCATCATTACTCATCCAGGAGAGAAGATGGCTGTCCTTTGTCACAAAAAGCTTGTGGGGATTCTGCTGTTTGCTGCTCATTTCACAGAAAAATTTCCATGACCAAATAGTCTTTTCACTGCAGAAATACTGGTGAAGGCATCCAAAAGCCAAGGGTTTTCACAGTATGGAGTACACGACATTCACACTTTGAATACTTCGTAGTTCTAACTTGGGACAGAGACCCAAACTATCACTGCAACTACCTATTGTTTTCATTATCAATTAATCTTCCAATTATTTTCTCAATTAATTGTCCAGAGTGATGTCTTGTTTTGTCGGACCAAAGCCCAAAACCCCAAGATATTCAGTCTGCCATGAAGTCAATTTAAAAAGAAAACAGCAAGTCCTCATAGTGGAGAAGATGGAACTAGGGAACATTTTGTGCTAAAAAAAAAAAAAAGACCTAAGCAAAGACTCAAAGACTTGATTACCAAAATCGTTGTCTATAAATTTCCTCTTCCTCATCTAAGTGGCTCATCATTTCAAGACAGAGTATGCTCTGTTTGTTTTAATTTTTATACATTTATTCAGTGCTACTGTACAACCATCCAATAAAAACACATGACCTTTAAATTCAGCCAAACCAATTTGGCAGCAACAAATATTAGATTGCAATCCCCAAGACTAGGGTATCCACCAAAATGAAAACAAGTTTATGCCACATCAGTGCAACCTGTACATTTCCATAGAGTTTCCAAATTTCCCAAGGATTTCCAGCTGTTCTCTGCAGGATTATTATGAATGCGGAGGTCAGTCTAGCATTGACATGACTGACCAATCCAAAAATGTCACAGCAAATTTTCAAGTACTGTTAATTTTGCAAATAGACCTCATATTCCAAATGTAAACAGTTCATTTCTCACCTAAAAAATCTCAAGGCTGAATTTAATGGGATGCTCGTCTAACCCCAGTCCACACAAGTCAGCTTCCTAAGCATCCTTAATTAAATTTGCCGAGCAAGTACATTTCAGTTGAACCATATGTGAGTAAATGCAGACTTCAGATCAGAACAGTGCTCGGGTTTGTGACCGATGACGTTTAAGACACATTTCTGTTGCCATCCATCTCAGAATTCAAGACTCCGTCTTCCTGCTAATGAACAAGGCTATCAGATCGTCTTCTTGTGTCCTAAAGGCACAAAAAGTTTCAGTGTTGTAAAGTCTTTATTGCTATAGCAACCAGCAGATTGCATTTTGCTCTGTTGAGCTAAAAACAGAATGGAGATGCACTTAATGCAGCACTGTTTCAGAAGCAGAGGCTTTGTTACCGCCTCCCTCCCTAGTGCACACATACAGTACATGCACACACACACACACCAATTCAAACATAGTGACTTGCATCTCAGCAGGCTGTTGGAGTTCCCTTGAGTTCTCCTTCAGCCCTCCACTAGGGAACGAGAGGAATACCGAAGAGGAGGTGTCTGAAGTGTTAGTGAGTCTGTTGCTAGTGCAGATTTTGCATCCTCAAATCACTGATTATATGTTCATAGATGAGGCATAACAAGTTTAGGCAACGACATCCTGGGGTGCGTTAAAGAAAATGATATAATGGGAAAATCTAATTTTTGAAAAGGGCAGACAGTGAATGAGTTTCTGTACTTGTGCAGCTATAATGTGTTTAAGTTAAAATCATTTCCATACTGCCTCCTAAAGTGAACAGCAGCTATCCCGAAACACTTTAGTTGTGATTGACGCAAACTTAGTGACAGAGACAGCAAGACCTGGCTGAGTGTTTTCTCTACTGTCTCCCTGTATCTAGGCAACAGCAAACCACCACGATTATTACATCATCTGGCAGAGTGGGCCTCCCATGTATTAATCTCAAAGCAACATTTAGCTGAGCTTAGTGAGCGGTGAGCGAGAGCAAAGAGTGCTTTACATGTAGAGAGGGAAGGATGGAGAACAGGGCAGAGGGTTGTGGCATGAGGAAAGTGTGTGTGTGTGTGTGTGTGTGTGTGTGTGTGTGTGTGTGTGTGTGTGTGTGTGTGTGTGTGTGTGTGTGTGTTGTGCGATTCACACAGTAGTACACAGGAGATTGTATCTTCTGCTTCAGAAGAGTGGAGTGATGGGCACTGTACTTCTTCAATGCTTTATGACCTCTAAGGGGACCAGTAGTAACTGCAGCATCACTGGCCAAACACTGGGTGTTTTCTTTCAAAACACAGTGACTGAGTTTTGAAGGCCAGAGATCTCAGTACTGATTATGTAATCATTGAGTCAGTGGTGCTGATCAACATCCTGTTGAGTTATTTTTGTGCTATGTGGCAATTAACTATTACTCACTGCTTTTATTTTTTAAATGAAACTAAATATTTGTGACCTGTTTTTAGAAGGACCCAGTGGGCTTTGGGACTAAGAGCCACACACAAATTAGGACGGCAGAAAGTACTGAAACGCAAACAAACACATTGTTCGTTTTGGTCTTTTAATAGAATTAGCTGCCTCTACTTTAAACCTACTGTAAATCAGGAATTGGGAGGGTGTTTGTTATGACTGTTTTTATTTTTTCTGATGTTGAGCATATTCACATTTGAGTGTGACAGAAATTTGGTGAAGTAAAATTTAACAGCATCAGATTATATTAAAAATCATCCTCCGAAAAGCAACGTAAAGTGTTTAGGCGACTCGGTCTGTGGCAAATCAGGATGCCATACTCTCTCCTCCTACTTGCTTGCATCCGCCAGCCACTCTGCATGAATAATACATTCAATGCATTGAACAGGCTAGCAATTAATACAACATCTCATGCCATCGAATGACTATTAGTTTTGTTTACTTACTTCTTAATCATTTTCCAAAAATAAGTGTCTTCTCATGTACACAAGATGTCTTATTCAGCCACCCTTCATGTAACCAGGTTCCTACACTCTGTAGATCGTCAGTGCTCACGTTTTAGACGCCGTGTGTTTCTGCACATACGTGTGTTTCTGCACACACGTGTATTTCTGCACACACACACTTGTGTGGCTGTTGTTTAAGCCCACACTGAGCTCTGACCATGCTGTTTAATTTAGACACTTCTGAAACATGTCATATTACCATATTTACATAGGTCACGTGATTTTACTGTACTCTATACAGAGCCCACTTTTGCATTTAGCTGAGCCCTAAGGCAATAAGATGTGTGCTGTCCTATATTGCACAAAATCATTTTAAAATATCTGTGGGGGGTCAAGAGAATTATTGAGAAATACCAATGACTCAGTGATCATTTGGCCAGAATTCGACTTCTGGCTCATGCTCTGTGTTGGAAGTTGTCCTCACTTGGCCCATATGTTTTCACATTTCGTTACAGGAATAACACATTAAGACCTTTGCACTGTGCCTATTTGTTCAGTACATTGTGTTGTTCTTCTGAGAATGTCCCTAACCCTTTGGAAAGCAATCTTAGAAAATTGCTGCTTGGATGATTTTACCTGGCAGCAATTCTTAAAGGTATAGGAAGCACTACATTTATATACTACAGTACACAAGTATCAGCATACAGTTGAGTAAACGTGCAAAGCACAGGACTCTGACACTTGGAGACCACCAGAGTTCATATCGTGGTTCCTACGTGTGTTTAGATTTAGGCAACAAAAGCACTTTGATTAAGGATAGAGAAAGATAGTAATTTTGGTTAAATGTTAAAGTAAAAGCGTTGTGTCTCATGCTTTGTCAGGCTCCTGACGTCTGACTATCTTTCTCTTAGTTTGAGTACGCAAACGTGACCATAAAAAAAGTTAAACCTTGATTTAGATTACAAGTAGGTACAGTAGCAAATATTACAGCCAGCTTACTTTTTTTTTCTCCACTGGTTTTAGGATTTTCATCCATTCATCAAAATGTCCAATAACTAAGCCACATTAAGTAATAACTTTGGTATTCCACCACCTTTAAAGAAATGCCAGATTGAACCTGAACACTGAACACGTTTGTGGAAAAGTGAAGCCTGGCTTCATACAGATGGCCAGGGCATAGACGTGCTTTTAAAGCAAGCAGGAAAACGTTTGGCAGCTTCCTCTGTGTATGACTTGGTCAAAAAAGTCAAGACAAGCAATCAGATAGTTTCTCCAGCATTCAGAAAGTCCTCATGTTGTCCCTCACACTGCCCTTGAGCAGTGCTGCATGTTAGAGTGGATTTTCACATCTCAGCATAATTAAACGCAAGTACAGATCCTGCCAGTCAGACTCCCACCTCTCATCCATATCCACTAGTCTAAGGTGACAACAGAGACTAAAAGCCCAAACAGAGATTATGGATGGATACATCTTATCACAGGCTCAACCAGGGAGAAAGAAGTGGGAGAAGTACCAAGTACCAAGTACCATCTCCAGGTGCTCCCTTAAGACCCAAGCCAAAAAAGTTATGTGCACAGCCGGTTATAGTCAGGATCCATAACAGAGGCTGTTACCTGTTTTATTTTTAGCGAGGCATGGCTACTGGCTACATCTCAGTATTTCAAACACCTTATGACTAAGTCTCTCTACAGATTTGCAGATAGAGACTCATAACTGAACGAGACGCTTTATCATTCAGGTCATTTAAATTTTCTGGTTGTGGACAATTTGTGTTTTCTTTTTTCTTTTCTTGTCTGTCAAGTATTATTGTTACATTAAATTAACCGATGATCTGAGTTTAATCTGTAAACTCGATTTTTACAGTTCCTTCAGATACAGACAATGAGATTTTGGACATCATTTTTCAGGTTTTTAGTGGCTACACCTCTTCTCCCTTCTTTCACTTTGTTCTTTGATTGCAACCATTTTGATGTCCTGCTGGGGTGTTTCCATCAGCTGTGTTTTGCTGCACACAAGCAGTGTGGCTCTCGCTCTCGAGTGCGATTTGTCAAAGCAGTCTGACATTCAACAGAAGCTGTCTCTTCTTAAGACACCAAGAGCACGCTGCAGTGACAGAATATTTTAATAAAGATGCAGCTGGGGGAGATTACACAAGCACAAACTGGGTATTTCGCACAGCAATATTTCTTATTATACCCATCTGCAGTCACAATAGCAAGCCTTTGTCCTGGTTTCAGAGTGCCTTGGGTGGTAGCACTGCTGTTGTGAAGGGTTTTGTGCAGGGATAACAGCCTGAATGTGTAACGGGTACAGAGGCAAATCAGAACCCTACAGGGCATTAAGACATTCATCCAAATGATTTAAGCAAGTCTAAGACTCAAACTATAGAGTAATGTGATTCTCAGTAAAAGCATGCAGTGTAATTTCACTGGGCTGTTTGCTTTTTTTTTTTTTTTTTTTCATTCAAACAAAATTAAACAGCAGCTCATATGACAGAACAGATAAAATTTTATTAGGAATGACCTGCTCATGTATTTTCATTTCCCCTTTACAAATAAGTTCTGCCTTAGAAACTGAACCTGGGATGTAGACCACAAAACCAGTAGACAGTATGACTGAGATGAATGTGTGTATCCACCTGACATACTGTACAACCTTAATTGGCTAATGGTAGCCATGACACATTCATGTTTTGTCTAAATTTCCATGCACTGTGCATTAGATACCAGTGCTCTCTTTTTCTACATTTAAAAATCTCTGTACCTATTCAAATATTTTTAATGTACTGTAAGGTAACATGAGGCCTGTGGCTCTAAAGACAGCCAAAAAAAAGAAAGAAAAGGTTTGTGTGTATCAGTCACCTCGTGGCCGAGATATCAGCTATCACAATATTATATCCCAGTGTATAAATGGCCACATGGTGGCAATCTCCTCACCAAAAATAACACACTGCTCCTCTGTCCATGGCCAAACTTTCAGTCAAATGGAGCAGTTTTAGAGATGCCCTTCTAACTAAAAGACAGACAAAAGGGACAGAAAACATTACCTAGTTCTTAGTGGTAATAAACTGGATGCTTTCATACTGGCTGGCTATGTGTGGCACTTCCCGACTCAACATGTCCTGAATGGGATCATGGGATATTGGTATTCTGCACCAGAACACCTATAGTGTCTTCATTCAGAGAGCAGAGCGCTTTGATTTCTGGTTTTAATGGGCTGACAGAGTAATGGCTTGGAGAGGAGGTGCGTGCTTTTACCGATC
Organism: Toxotes lorentzi; assembly: GCA_037833715.1. Taxonomy (NCBI): domain Eukaryota; kingdom Metazoa; phylum Chordata; class Actinopteri; family Toxotidae; genus Toxotes; species Toxotes lorentzi. The sequence goes on from JBBMJY010000011.1 coordinate 5,453,257, forward strand.
TCTCCTTCTTCTCGGCGCACAGCATGACACGGCGAGCACATGCCCAGTCTCTTAAGTAGTCAATCTAAAAGCTCTGTAGACAGACAAATAGTCTCTATGACTACATGTATACTGTTTCCTCAGGATTATGTGAGAATTTTTGTAAGATTTATCAAGAAAAATGGTAGAGTTGCTCTCTGGTGGTAATTTTCTTACCTCAGAGGAAAATGCTTCAAGTCTCTGTCTTATTTTACTAAAGTAACTTAACTTTTCACAGTGACTCTTGTTATGGAAAAGGTAGAAGAAAAGCATGCCATCTTGCTGATGATCTCTGATGGCTGATCTTGCCACTGTAATTTGTTTTTTAAAATCCAGTCAATGATAAAGATTCTTCTGCAGCATTATCCTAACCACTGAGAGGTGCATGTCAGCACTTTTCTCCTCATGCAGACTCCTCTGAAGACACCAAGACAAGCTCCAAAATTCTCCATAATTAGTTTTGAATTAAACTGTCACCACCAGTGGGGTGCCAGACTGTGCTGTCAGTGTTCTCACCTCTGTGTGCCATGACACATCAGAGCATAGGCCAAGATCTTTAAGCCTCTTGTGTTTCTGTGGTGACAAACAGATCAATCTAATCCACACAATTAATACAATTAGTGAATACTGAGGCTGCTAAAAGGCCAGAGTTCAGTCGTGTGTCATTTGGGTAGGATCTGTTCGTCACTTCAGTTTTCAGAAAATGTGGAGAAATGTGGTGTTTACATCACCACATTTCTATTGCTGAAAAGTTCAAACCTCTACAGAGCAACAGTAAAAACAATCTCAGGCCTGTATATATTGAAATAGTTCCCCCTTAAAATGATTATTAACATGTTTATAGCCGAGATTTGAAAATTAACCAAACCCCAGACTGTCCATGAAAGGCTTGATGGATCCCTATTGAGTGAAATATCCAACATTATTAATATTGCACTTCCATGCTCGAGCTGTGCTGATGAGCCAAGGGTTTGCTGTTCAGGCCAAGCTGAGGGTGCTGCATGCCAGCAGCCTGCGAGAGTCAAGTTAAAACCTCTTACGTAGACTTTTTCCAAGTGGGCAGAGCCTTCTGATTAGAGGTTAGTTAGGGGATTTGCCAAAGTGAAATTAAAGTTGAAAGAATGGTAGAAGAGTGGAAAGTCAATTTTTGTTTGAAATCTAATATAAAAGAAGCTGGGACACGGTGTTTATGCAAGGCAAGAAAAAAAATGTGTTCCCACTGTGAATGCGGGACAGCAACCTTTCAAGAATAAAGCTCCGCTTTATCATTTTAGTGGTAAAGTTTGGACTAAAAAATACAATTTGGATGAAAGCGAGTTTCAAAACAGTTGTTGTTTCTTCTTTTCAAACACCTGCATTTCACAGCTGTTTTGTTTCAACACCTGTAAAATAGTTTTCTGAGGACAAGTGTCTGAACCCCCCCACCCCCCCTTGCCTGACTGGACGCTGGTTTAGCACATTAGTATTAGCACTCTGAATTCCCAGTGTGGACATGTACCGCCTGGCAGGCATCGCCACCCTGCGTGAGTCAGAACACTCTGGCCATTAACACACGGCAGGTACCATGGCACTGGCGAAGGATCAAGCCCATGTGGTAATGTTAACCTGTCGATACACACACACACACACACTCACACACAGCTTCTCTCCAGCCCCGATTTACACTGATCCTATAAGCGCTCCCCAGAGCGCGATAGACTGTGATGACGGCTACCACCCTGCTTCTCTACAGGCCAGCCCTGAACACAGCATATCCTATTATCAGCTATGGAGATGTTCACTATAGATGTTGTTAGGGAGGACACACACACCCAAATCAATTTCACGCATGATGGCATACCGATTAAAACTACATAGGTCGACAAAGCCGATTCTTATCTCTTTTTTTTTCCTATGGTATGAATTTCAAATGTAAAATCAAAGACCATATGAAGGACGGAATTCCTATGTATCCGTTTTCTGTTTTCATCTAGTATCTGCTTTTTTATTTGTTGAGGGATATTTATGTTTCAAAGCCATAGGAAGGATTTTGGAAACACTGTGGTCATAAGTCCAAATTCCCCCAGCAGATATCCACCCACATAAAACAATCTCTAACTATCCACCAGCCACACTCTATCAAATTTTCTGAGTATTTAAGTTTGACATTTCATTTATTTATTAAAGAGGCTATGATGACAATATAATAAATGAAAATGTGAAAACAATATGACACACTGTGCTCATGCTGATGAACCTCCAGATAATTATCACCTAATTCAGCGGCTCCCCCTCGGCTTTACAGCGCTTCATAGCAAATTTCAGGTCATTGTTTAGCTGTCCTGCTCGCAGTGTTACTGTTTTGGTTCAGTCTTGTTCTCAGCTGCAATGGGCAGCTGCTTTCAGTGAAAAAGCTTCAAAGAGCCCACTGTACACTGTAAAGTTAGTCCAGGATTCTGGCGACTGTGCTGGTTTTCCATCATGTGAAGCCACCGTCTTAGTTCAAGGCTTTGTTTATTCCATTTCTGCAGGAAAACTGTAAGTTAACCTTTTCTAATCTCTGAAAAAGGCCTGTTCTCTATGGAACTGACATGATTTTCCAGTTTTTGGTTACCTAAGCTTTTTTTTTTTAGTTTTTACATCAGGCAGTTTACCAATTATTGTACCATTTAAGGTTATTCACTGGACTTGAATGAATTGAATTTCAATTAAAACTGGAAAATGTGGGTGTTCTAAAACTTTTGACCGGTAGTTTAAAAAGAGATTAATTATTAGACTTAACCAGAAACTCACCTTCAAATGAAAATGAATGTTGCACCATGTCTGCTGGATGTGTAAATAAGCACCTGTTTGCCAACATGTAGAGCTGTATTGATTTATCAATTAGTTGACTGGTAGAAAAGTCACCAGCAGCCATTTGGATTTGATCACTATTTTTAAGCAAAAGCTCACTGGCTCCAACTTCCATGAAGCTAAATATTTGAGGCTTTCTGATGGGTATTATTCACTATTTGTGAGAAAATTATTTGGTTACAAAAGTACTTAGTTAGTTGCAACTCTACTAATATTTTTTTATTGAGCTGTTTGCCATACCAGTTTAATAAGGTGGTGACAAGTCTGGTGGTGTCTTTCTTCTCTTTCTACTTGATCTGCTGACCCCAAGTGGTCAAAAAAATAGATTATTTCTTTCCAAAAAGGAAAAGGTTCGTTTGAAAGGCTTACACAGAGCCTGGCTTAATTATCATGCTCCAAAACCAGGCAGTAACACCCAAAAACTACCTGATACGTTCGATGAATCAAAGGGCGGATCTACTCTTCAAACAGAGGCAGGCTGCATATTGACAGGGCAGAGCTTCAGGATTAGAAATCCGTTTGCTACAGGGATTGCCCTGGCCTCCATACAGCAGGGACTCTGTTCAGGTCTGCACTGCATCATTCTGCCAAGACAGAAAGATCCTTTTCACAGCTATTTTCGACACGCTCCGTCCCCGTGGTGGCCTCTTTGTCTGGTCAGGAGTCACTTGTCACCTTTATCACCATGTAAGCAAGAACCACAGGGGTCTATTTCTGGCTTTACAGCTCAAGGGGGATACGTATACACTAACTACGCACATAAAACTGCATACACGTGGCTTGCAGAATGCAGATTGATTTTTTTTCAATGGGATTACATTGTTCATGGTTTTACAGTTAATTGTTTTATGCATTAATTAGATCATCATGTCTTTTCACCTTCTGTTTCTCTGTTTCTCTTCCACTTCTCTTCGCCTCACTCTTTTCTCTCACGCTTTCCGTCACTCTGACTCACTATCTCACTTAGGCAGCATGCGCACACACACACACACACACACACACACACACACACACACACACACACACACACACACACACACACACACACATACACACTGTGAATGACCACTCAGAGTATCATGCACGGCTGACAATTCAGCCTTCATAGCACCCAGTGACATACACGAACACACACACATACTTTCTCACACACACATACATTCGCTACAGCTGAGCTTCAAGATTAGCAGCCACTACTAGCCTGACACACCGGGAGAGAGAGTACAACACACACACTAACACACTGTACAGTCACACTGTTGGAAATACTGAGTTGCACACATGCACACAGGCACACACACTTGCACATTCACTGTTGTAGAGCTTAATACGACCACAATAGCATAAGCATATCCGTCAATGGCACCATACGTGTTTGTGTGCCTGTTAACACACCATTATATCCCACACACACGCACACCCTGGCCCAGATCCCTCTTATGAAGCAACACTGTTTGGAGGAATGTACATCAGAAGGGGAGGGGGGGAACGCTACAGCTCCTGAGTATCTCCATGGAAACAGGCTGGAGAGCAGCATATCCTGCTCAGCGTACTGTCAGAGACTGAGGATGAATCCAGTCCTCATTAGGGAAGTCAAACCACACACCAGGCGGTTGATTCCATTTTTAATTGCAACAGCTCTTTTTCTAGAGAAAAAAAAACCACACACACACCTGGATGAGGGGTTTCCTCAAGCTCAAAGTGGTCAATACAGTCCAACTAGCTTATTGGACTTGGGACGAGAGCTTCTCTCCCTAGGCTGATCAATGCAGATAGCATGATTTTCACACAGGCTAATGCAGTCATGTCCTTGCTGGTCATCGATTTTCCTGTAGGCACCTCACATTTACGATTTTACCTTTTGTACTTCGAACACTGACAGTGGACAGGGAAAGCGGAAATCATTCTTGAGTCAGACCCAAAATGCTGATGATGCACTGATTTAAAAAATAAAACCACACAATCCCCCAAAAGCAGCAGATTCAATTCAAATAAACTCACTGAATTCTTAAGGATTTTCTGTTGATGCTGCTTCAAAATCCCACAGAGCTAAACACTTGAGAGTGGGCCAAAGTGGCTCTCACTGTGGGTCATGTGCTAAGATGCGGTGTAGTGTAGAGAAGCCTTTAGCGGAGATTATTTGAAACTGTGATGTGGTGACAATGAGAGAGCTCGTATTTGCCATGAAATTAACAGTGCAGAGAGAAATTCAAGGTTGAGTCACAGATCTGCTGACGACATTCAACAGCACTCCCCTACGGTGTGAAAAAAAAAAGGTTATACACAGACAGATGTTTACGCAAACCATTTCTCATATCCTCCAGAACATTCAGCTACATCTCCTGTCTAATTCACAGTTATCTACTTGGGTCAAAAGTGGCCGAGAGAGAACATGTTTCCACATGTTCTCAGGGCAAAACAATAAATTGTATCAATCATGCTCCCTGCTGCCAGTATTCAGTTCACTCCTGAGTGCTCTCTATATTCAACTCTATTATATTCACTCTTCTACTCACTCGTACACCCACACAGCTTCTCTCGCTACCTAACATGGTATTGTACTCAGCACCACTCGGCGGGATTAAAACTGGGAACCAGGATTCTGGTTGTTTCCATCCAGCTTCTTTCCGTTCAACCACAGGACTAAAAAATCAGGTGCCCAGAAAACATTAAGGTATCAGAGTTGGATTGAAACTTTAATGATCCCCTGGGGGAGCGATTTAGTGGCTTTTCAAGCAAAAATGCCAAATTTCCTGTGGTTCCAGGATTTGCCCGTCACTATAAATAAAGAATTTTTGGTTTTAAACCATGAATGAGACAAAACAAGACATTTCAATATGACGCTTTGGGCTGTAAACATTTACCGATATGCTCACAGTGTATTGACCAAATGATTAGCTATGAATCGAGGAAATAATCTGGCAATTACTTGACAGTGAAAAGTGAAAACAGTCATTAGTTGCAGCCCTAGCCCTTAACTACACAGAGTAGTTTCCAGATCTGCAAATTTACAGTGAAGGAAGGAACATGTGTGCAAACAACTCTGTGTCTGATGACCAATTCGCCCACTCCCTGAACAGGACACGTGGTGCATGCAGAAAATGTTTCATCAATCTGAAATCGAACCACCGTCTAATCCACTGTCATATGTCAGCAGTAAAATACAGTATTAGACCCACTGGCGTCAGGGCCTGACGATCAGTTTGAATGTTGGTCAAACCGTCTGTCTGCCTGTCCGACTATTTGCTCCAGATCTCAAAGACTACTGGCCAGATTTCCAAATTTGGTTTGGATATTTGTGGTCCTCGGAGAAAGACAAATGATATTGTTGACCCCCATGACCCCCACTTCATTTTGAAGCCACTGTCATGTCTCATGTCTCTCATGTCTGTGTGGTAGATTTGTTGCTGGAAGCTCTGTGCGCAGTGGTGTCCATCTAACTCTCAGCAAGAAAGTGAACAAGAGCATTTCCCAAAATGTCAAACCAGTCCTTTAACCACCATAGCTACAAAAGAGCCACTATATGTATAGATAGTGTGTATGTAATAACTAGCCTTTAGTCTCTAGCAAAATCTGTCAGTCAGTATGTCGTCCATTCCGTCCAACATTTCCCTACTGTTGTGTGTAAAAAGCTCTGCAGCCTCTAGGGGCTGCTGGTGGAGCTTTACATTCTTATTCTTGTTGGGAGCTTTGAGCTTTTTACAGGGAACCGGCCAAATGAGGCGTTTCAGGATGCTAGTGTATCTGCTTGAGAATCAGAGCAGTGAAAAGCCAACTGGGAGCTGTGAGGAGCTGCGACTCAGCTCCTCTGAGATCCTCCTTTGCATCCCAGTGCCACACATGACAAACGACCACCTCAGCCAGACACCTTGCTAAACATGAAAGCAGCCTGATACAGTCCACACAGCTGCCTGAGTGTGCCTGTGCGTATGCATATAGGTGTGCCTTTAGCTCACTCTGTGCACTGTATGTTAGGAGGTGGTGCTTGTTGCAAGGACAAATGCTGTATGTACAGTTTGTGTGTGTGCAGCTGCATGTGTCAAGACATGAGGATTAATGCTGCCAGTGATAAAGAGTATCTGTCAGTCCTCTGCTGCGTATCACAGTACAGTTATAAAAGAGCCTGGAACGCTGTCTGATCTCTATGCAAGCATGAATGAGCGTAAATGCGCACAGATTTTTTGCTAAATGGTACTGGTGGGTTTTTTCCTTCTCTTCTTTTGTTTAATTTTTCCAAGTCATAACTAAAAGATTTGTGTTTTTCTGGTCAGTCAAGTGCAGCTTCAAGACACTGTCAAAGGTTTCAACATGCACAGAAAAGCCCTGAAGCCCTGACCAACGGCAGAATGCAGGATTTGGATATCGCTGCAGCACCAGCTACACTCCATCTCTTATTATGGCATAGGAAGGGTGTGTGTGTGTGTGTGTGTGTGTGTGTGTGTGTGTGTGTGTGTGTGTGTGTGTGTGTGTGTGTAGAAGGTGAAAGTGATGAACCGTCATTAGGTCACAGGCTCAGGCGTTGCGGCGTCAGAGCCAACATGTGACTCCCAATTGATCCCAAATTAGAGAGTGATGGAGTAGGTTCTCCTACTCCCCCTCCCCATCTATTTGCTGCCTTATCTCCCTCTGTCTTTCCCCTGTTTGTCTTGAATTCCTTCCATCTGTAACAAATAAGCCATGAAGACACACAGCAGTTTTTTTCCTCTCTAACAGCCAAGCTGAATCGATAAGAATGATTACATAATGATGAACTACTGGTGCCACTAAAGAAGACAGTCTGTCAGTTATTTTAAAGCCCGAAATTCTGCCGATGTTCGATGGAAAGCTGTTGGGCCACCCTGTGAAGATGAAAATCCCCTTCTTGCCCATCGAGAAGCCTTGCTGAGGAGCAATCCCTCCCACCCTGCTGGATTCTGTTACACACATATACATATGAACACACACACACACACACCTGCACAGATCGCTGTGATTGAGGGGGAGAAGACGAGAAGAGGTGTTTTTCCTCCAAAACTGAAGACAGATGTATTTGGCATATCTGACAAAGATCTACCTCAGAGAGCTTTTTTGATTTCAAACCATTGCGAGGAATACCAGTTACCTAATCTGCTGTGGCAACTTCTCATCTACCTGTTAAATTCACACACACACACACACACACACATACATGCGCAAGGCTGTAACAGTTCCACTGAATATGTCTTGAGGAAAAAAAAACTGCAAAGATGTGAAGCGTTTTTCTGAATGAATCTTCTTACCTTGCAGCGAGTCTATGTGCCGGAGACATTGGAGCACATACGCGGCGCGTCTTCACACGATGACAGGGAAGCGGCGGACAGTCATGCAGAGGTGTTTCACATCTGAGAATGGAGGGGGAAAGCAGGATTTCTCCTCTGGTTTTCTCTTCCTTTCTTGTTATTTTTTTGAAAGCCCTCAGAGGAATGGAGCACTGACAGAGGAGGAAGAGGAGGTGGAGGAGGAGGTGGAGGAGGAGGAGGTGGAGGTGGAGGAGGAGAAGGAGGAGGAGGAGGAGGAGGAGAGGGAAGGCTGAGGAGGGAGCAGTCTGCCGGGCTGGGCTGCTGTGGATCACCTGGAGCAGTGTTGGGCTCCGCATTTACTCCTCCACTGCAGCAGTACGAGGCAGCGGCGCGAGCTGCATGTTGCTCCCACAGATCACCGCAAAACAAGGACACGGAGTCTCCATCTGCTGGATTCAGGATTCTGCAGCTCTGTGGCTCCAAGCGCTCCTATCCCCATCAGCATGCACACTCATGCTGTCCCTCTTCCCCTCTGGGTTTCTATCTGCATTTCTCTGTCTTTATGCCTTTGCTTCACACTCCTTTTCCCTCTCAGGGGGTTTATAACGAGTCACAAACGTGTTGCCATGTTATTTGGCTCTCAGTTTTCCTGCTCCGTGTCCTCACATTGACTGGTGCATGTGGTCATACGTCTGGTGCTCTTGGTAATAAAACGTCAAGCTCAATAAAGCCTCAGCCAACCTCACGCTCTCCCTGCGATGACATCACTCCTCTGACCGTCAGGGAGGGAGTCGTTTCCTGGTCTTGTCGGGACCCTGCTGACGTCACCGAGATCAGACACGTTTCTCAGACCATGTGCAGGTGCTTAAATGGCATACAGTCCACAGAGAAAGTTAAACAAACCTAAACAACAAGAGCAAGTCAAGGAGTTTCGCTTCAGGTAAAGACACCGCAACAGATCCAAACAAACTGCAGCACGAGACTTGATCACATTCCCTGCCTTTCTAAGTCCTGAGACAACCTCTCATCCAAACTGGAACCATAAATTCCACCAACTAGTGACCACTTGATCTCCCGACCTGACCGCCCTCACATTCTCCTCACGTCCTCCTCACGTCCTCCCTCCTTCGTCAGCCTCTTCTCTGTCCTACAGCACAGCAGAGCTTCTAAGGAAACCTGACAACCTGAGAGAGGAATAAATACAGATTTGGAAAGGATCGTGTTGATTTGAGGCGTAAGACCTATTGGTATTCTGAAGGAGGAGAGGTGCTGCTCAGGAGAAATATGAGTGCTCCTTCTCTTGATGAAAAAGACAGATCAGCAACAGCTGATGCAGATAGAAAAGAAGGACACAGAAACAAAAAAGCCAAAAGACGAAGATTTGTCAAGTAGAAGAAGTTGTCTGATGAGTAATTTATTTCTCCAGTTTTCTACACTTCTTCTGTGCAGGTGAATGTTTAGAAAGAGGCAAAGGTTTTCAACCCACAGTCCTCCAGCAGTCATGTTGCATCTGTAATACTTTAAATTCTTCAGTTGTGGGTGGCGATGACAATTCTGCAGTCAAAGAATATGAGAACCGAGAATTCGGTTGTACAACTCTCAAATGTTTCCATAGTCTGTCAAACCAGAAGATCTACAACTTAAAAATGCTATGTGTAGGTTCTTGCTATCGCTACATAGCCAACATTAGTATTAACAGCTGTATCAGTCCAGAAGGAACCTTGCGAGCTCAGCACCAAACTTCATCCCTTCACTTGCCATGAGTCTGTCTCCTGCAGTGGAGAGCAACACCAATTTTTACTCATGTTTTGCTTCTATTTCTATCACCTCTTTTCTTCTTCTAAAGTTGGCATGCTAACACAACACTTTCATTTAGAGTGCTTAATGTAACAAATTAAAATGGGACGATATTTCATTCTACAGTGGGAATAATACTTTGTGTAACTGTAGGAACGACACACGAGCTGCTGCGTGATTAAGATAGTTTGCATTTAACGATTAAAAGATCACATAATAGAAAGACAAATTTTATTGAGGACATTTCCAACAGCAGAGAGACACAATACAGTCCTTGTCCTAACAAATTCACTCTTGCACTGCTGCTTACACAAACTGTTGAGCAGCATGAGCAACCCAGCTAAGTGAATCCATTTTTCTAAGGCGACACAGCACACACACTCTGTACTGGATTGTGAAATGGCCAGTATTTGAAATAAACCAGTAGGTACAGTATGTGATCCCAGCAGTTGGGTATGTTATCAAAGTAAACAGTCCCACCTAGTGGTGTAACACTGAGCTGGAAATATCTTATCTTATCTTAAAGCTATAGCTCGTGCTCAAAAAGTCATAAACAGCATCACTGCATCTGCTGATTGCTTTATATTCCTTAAAACGATTTGGTCACAACAGTCATTAACATTGTGCTTCAACCTTGAGAAAATGATGAGTAGGGGAAGAGTAAGTTCTGCAGATGGTTGATAAAAAAAAAAAGTCCTCATAACAATGCTTTAGGTAATGTGCATCAACAAGTGAAGATGTTCCCGAAGCCACAATCACTTCATCAGGAGCCTTTGTGCTGACAAAGCCTGTAAAATCACAGTACGACCCAACACATGATTAACTCACAGATAATCTCTGGTGCGTGGTTGGGCTGAAACTCCACTGTCAGCCCATTTGTAATAATTAAAAGACCTTTTCAGAATGTGATTAACACATATATGATCACTGTTGTAAAACTTGACATCCTATGTTTTTTTCTCTAAGGAGGGTGTTATGATTTAGAACAACGCTGCAACACTACAGACATAAACTAACGATTATTGCTGTGCTAAATGTGCAAAATCTGTCCGAGATATTAATGAGCAGAACAAAAAGGTAAAGCACAGGTGTAAAAATAGGCAAACCTGACCTCAAAATGTTTGTTGAATTATAGACCAACAAAACAAATGCTCGAAATTCTGTTCTCGTGTAATGGAAATCATTAGAGGGGTTGGATGTGTTTCACTCCGTGGTATTTATTAAAAAGAAAAGGTGAAATAAATCAAAATTAAAATTTCAGGTTACTCTTTCATGATTTCTCCTTGCACTTGGTTTCAAAAGCAACACGGGGTTGGTAATAGTATTTGAGGTTTGTGCTGATGCGAGCCAGCATTTGATCATGTACGATGGCCAAAAAATGCCAAGAGAAATGCAGCGGACCCCAGCAGTGCCTTTTCCTTGGATGGTTCTCATTGCTCTGACCTCTGCTGCGAGGAGGAGTCGTGCAGAGTTTATCTAATTAACAACTATCCCCTTTATGTGCTATGCTACAATTCTCCACACATCACAACAGCTGAAACCTCCTCCACACTATTTTAGGTTGATTTGCTGTCTTTACCTGCTTTTTCTTTTTAAAGGTCTAAAAGAATTGTGCTCTTGGCAGGTACTTGGGAAGGTTTTATGGTCTTTCAGCTTGTTGTTTTGGTTTCATGGCCCACGACTTGGAGGAGTTGGAGGAAAGCAAAGTTATAAGGAGCCAAAAGGTGGAGATACTAGTCTTAATTCAGGAGGTGGTCCAAATGAATGCTGCTGTTGCTCTGTGTCTGCTGAATGTGTAAATAAAGAAATGTATGCTAACACGTTCACCATATCTAGTTTATAAGGTGGCGGTACATCAGCATTGTGTTTGCAGCTTGCTGCACTGCCACCAAGTGAATGCAGGTTTAAGCTACCGTTTGAAACACATTGAAGGGATAAAGCCAGAATTATTCTGTGTATTATTCTATATATTTCTTGTTGTCAAAGATTCCAATGAAAAGACTAAAACAAACAATGTGTTAGTCCGTCTCTCAATAATTTACTACCCTGTCAGTAATTCTCTGCCCCCATTTCTTTTTGTGAAAGGAGCAAATCCTTAAAATGGGTCATAACTATATAGTTCCGTTTAAAAAAAAAAAAATAAATAAAATAGGTTCAGTGTTTTTCTAAAACATCTGGGCACTGCAGTTTTTAGTAAACATTGCTCTCGCAGGAGTAAACAGTGCATTTATTGGGATATTTTTCCTGCCGTGCATTAATTTATATTTGGTGCAGTGGATTGACTCAAAAGAAACTACAGCTGAGAGCAAATTAAGCACACATTTGTTTTGTATGTGTTGCTTATGTTTTCAATTTTATGTCTTCATATCATTAAAATTCATAGTATAGTTTTATGTATATTCTGAACAGTCAATTATTGGGGGACTGTGCAAGAATTATGTGTATATTTATTAGCATTTCCTTGTGTGCTTTAATACAGGTACAGGTATTTCATTATTTTTCATTAACAGGTGATAGTTCCATGACGTGCTTTTCTGCACATGTACGAAAGTATAGGAAAAACATGTCACTAACATGTGGAGAAGTGTGCAAATTGGATTGCTTTGATAGCTTTTAACACAGAGCCCATTTTCAAAGTAATGAAGGAACATGTCACCCAGTGCAATGGTGTGGTTCACTGTTGTGTTTTTAATAGTGTTCTTACAACACTGGAATAAGGTTGTAATGTCAAGCTACACAGGCAAAACTTAGTATAATCAGTTTGGTCTTCTAATGGGATTTGTAGGCAATTTGAAAAATTTTGAATCTCACCAAACTTAGTCTTCATGGGTTTCTGAGTGAAGTTTATATTGTGATTATAATAAACACTAGCTGCGGACATAGACCCCAGGCCAACATGGAATGGTTATAAAAACTCAAAAGCAAGGAAGCAGCCACAACAACACTGTTGTTCCTCCAGATCCCTGCTACTATAAAGCTATTATACAGCATGTATGACAACCCTTCCTTAAGTCTGACTAAACCACCCCTCCCACCTCTTACCTGGGTCCTTCTCAAAGAAAAGACAGCAGTGAGTCTGTAGTAGCCATGGTAACACCTGTGACAGATGAAAAGATGGATGACAGATATAGTACAATACAGCTGAGTCACTCCAGGCACAAACACACACACACACTCACTGAATGGAGGGGAGCACGCAGCACCATGGGAACATGTGGGCATTTAGAGACAGAAGAAACTTGAGGGAAGAAGCTGTGGGTCCCCTCCATTCACAATGGCTTTCACAATGGGAAAAATACGGCGCCATCCACACACACACACACACACACACACACACACACACACACACACACACACACACACACACACACCTCCCTGCGCGTCCAAACACATGTACATTGTACATTCAGTGCTTTCGATTGATCGGTGCAGGAAACACTCCGACAAGTGAATAATCAGTCAGTGGGTGACTCATTCATGCTGCGCAGAACTTCTGGCAGTTTCTGAAATTCACACTCTCGGTCTGCATGGCCAGGTGCGACACGCTGGCTTCAGCTGGTTAAAATTCAAGCCTCCATCAGACCTCATGTAGGTGCACTTAAGATAATATCCAATAACAACAATAATAGGCAGCGCCGCAGGCTCGGTGCATGCACAAAACAACGACACTGGTGCGTCCTCTTTCCTACCTTTTTCAGCGCTGACATCTTCCGCCTCAGAGAAGGTCACTTCTTCTTCGATAGTAAACGGGCGATAAACAAATGAAAGGCGATCATGTCCCCTGGCATCCGTGAAAACGTTCATTGCTTTGTCCGTTGGAAACATCTGCAGCAGCGCGGCCATAGTTTCCCATGATGAAGGCGGCTTGTATGTGTTTGCTTGTCCAACGCAAGTCCTGGCGCAGCGGCAGACTTCATTCTTTGGAGATGACTTATAATGCACTGATGTTGTTGTGGTCACTGATAGAACAGCTGCGCTTATGTGGGCAGCCTATATCAGACGCCATTTTTACAAAGTCTGCGTCTTCACTAACGTGCTTGTGTTGATATAATCAAACAAATAACGTGACAAATAACTTCTAAATACAAACTTTAACCAAAAAAAAAAAAAATTAAATGAAGTTAAAGAATTGCTTTTTGTCCATGCTGTTTAGAAATTTGGATACTAAATTAAACTACATGTACGTAATTGTGATATCATAATTTAAACTGAAAATACATATAGTCAGGGCAGTTATGTGCGGTTGAATTTAAGTGGATATTTTACAGTGAATATATATATATATATATATATATATATATATAATTTAAACAATTACAACAACTAAAATCTTACTGGAATAACTTTATGTTTAGGGCATTCTATCCTGTCCTTCATGGACTGCTGTTGAAGTGCCTTCAGGTAAGACACTTCAGGTGAGTGCAGGTACGCTGCTGTGTTACTGGGCAGCTCCTGTGGGGCTTTGGGGTCAGCAGTGTACTGGCAAAAGTACATACTCAGCACAGATTTCAGGAGGTAAGTCACACCTGAACTGCACCTTCACCACCTACGTTATCAAATCTATTGTGTGGTTTGTAAATGGGGGAAAATAACTGCAGGAAAAGTGTCATAAGCTTTGCAGACAATGTTTATGGTATTTTTATGTTTTACAAAAATCCTCTGTTTTATTAAGAACCTAAAATGCTGACAGACTTTAGAATAAATCCAAATATTATTTTTTCATTATTCCTGGCAGTACTGAATTTGGACATCGGAGGGCGCCAGATATCTTTTCCACCGTGCTCTGTCCATGGTCCTGAAACAGTTACATGTACAATAATTTACAGTCTAATTACACATGACACCATAACGACACAGTTCTGCTGCTGTCTATGGTGCTGAAATATTTAACCACAGACTCACTGACTCTCACACAGGGTCTGAGATCATTTGTGGTGCTGAGGGGTCGTGTGAGACCTCTCTGCAGAGGTATATGCTAAGACCCAACGCCTTAACCTCCAGTGGAGGAAAGGTAAGTACATTTACTCAAGTAGTGCACTTAAGTACAACTTTGTGGTACATGGACTTAGCTTGAGTATTTCCACTTAATGCTACTTCATATTTCTATCTGTCAGATATATGAAGAGTTAATTTTTTTGTTAAGATTTTAACACTAAAAATATTAGCAGTTTAGAAAATGTGTTGCCTTAAGGATGATGTCCTTAAGGCTAATGTCAAAGCGAGTACCACCTCGACCAAATACACCACAGTTTTACTTATTTTGAATGAAGGACTTTTACTTGTAACGGAGTAGTTTTATAGTGTGGTATTTCTACTTTTACTGAAGTAAATTAATTGAATACCTTTTCCCACCACTGCTGATTTCCATTGTGAAATTTTATGATAACATTTTCTTCACACTTGAGCAATCTTCATTCTGTTTGTGCGAAGTTAGAACACAGAGTGGATCCTATCTATGAGCCTTCCTATGATGTACTTCAGTCAGTGACACCTGTCACAGCTAATAATACAAATACCTTCTTGCCCGCAGCTGTTTTCGTTTCACTTGTTGTGAGCTATGACAGATGCTATGTGACATAACACAACTCCAGACCGTGTGAAGCTACGACCTGTTACCTGGCTGCCAACCACACCTGCATTTAACAAAAGATAATTACCCTCCAGCTGGTACTTTCCTCCCGCTGCTTTCCCATCGCTCACTTTCTCTGCAGTTTATTCAACAGACTACAGACTATTTGGCCTTTTAAATGGTTAGTTTGGGAAAACGTTTGCCGACATTGCTCCAAATAATGCCATTAACAACACTAATGTTGTTGATCCAACGTGCAGCTGCTGCGCAACCAGTTTGTTTCTGTCTCGTTCTTCGCTTTTTGTCGCAGTGGATTTAAAGGAGAAGCAGAGTTGGATTTTATTGGGAATTGGACTCAAGTTGTAGATGGTGGCTGCGTCTCTGTAGCCCTGTGGTGAATGTGGGATATCGGAGAAAAATGATTGTCAGTAATTCGGACCGTGTGCACCGGTGAATTTGGGAGACGGGACGCAGAAAACCCCCGCCAAGGAGGTCGAGAGACCCGGAGACGAAACCCACCGGACAGCTGTGGGACCAGACTGGAAGGCGACCAGCTGGCAGGCTGAGCAGGTAGGATGAATGAACCTGGAGCGTAACGGCGTGCGCAGTGAGTGCAATTAGATGCAGCGTTTGTCACAGCCGTAATACTTTAATAAGAAAATAATATAATTCGCCCAGGACGCGAATAGTTATTTTTGGGGGAAGTAAAAAAGAAGCGTCACTCCAAACTTCATTCACCAAACTGCAGTTTAATGTTGCCGGGCTCATTGAAAAGAGACATACCAAGCAATGCTCATTTTTAAAACGTTTTACAAATTAATTGGAGGCCCTCTTTAATACGGCAGATCATTCACCAAGCTGTGCATTGGTTTAGTGGCAGTTTAGGTTGTAGACTTAGTTCTCCTGCTTGCCCAGTTCTTTAATGCTCCCCTAAAATAGTCTGCGGAGGCTTGAAGTCACATGTGTGACTCATTCCTAAAGAATTACATTATTGTGAAATGCAGTGCATCATCGTACATTGTGTGCCTGCCAAATTTGTCTGGGAATACCACCAATGTCTAACCAAGCTTATTTATTTCGTTTAATATATAGGCCTTTCATTAACAACCACGGCAACGTTAAATCGCTGAATTATTTAATGGAGTTCGGTTGAACGTTGGTAGCAGAGAGTCGGCCATGTGTTACAAATGATATAACCCCTCAGCACTGCGGGGGAAGGTGTGTCCACGTTGTTAGAAAGGATGTTGTCATATTAGCACACACGTGGCTCTCTTTTAAGACACCAGGGTTTCATGTTGCTTCATGCCAAGTGTCTGTTACATCTGTTAATTTTTGAGGTCTGATTGAAATCAGGCCAATGAAAACTTGAGGCAGGTGACACAACTGACTTTGATTTCTGTGCTGGAGGCTCCCACCTCCCTCCAAGGTAAGGAGATTTTGCACTGAAGATTTCTCGAGCAAAGGTCTTGTAAGCTCTTTCCTTAAAATGTTGCATTCGTTTTGTTATGCTGGTCAAAAGTTCAGCAGTGAGTCATACTCATGAAAGATTTATATTTATTTCCTCTTGTCCAGACAGCAGTGGGCCTCACAAATCGGAGGACACAGCGAAGGACACTGGGATAGCCTGTCCAGATACCCACCCCTGCTGGATCATGGGTAACCATGCTGGCAAAACCAGTCATGGCCCTACAGGTATTACAGCAACACAAATGCACAAACAGTGGATTCAACCAAATCTTTTTGCAATAATGTTTTTGTAAATTTATACCTGTACAAGCTAAATCACAAAGTAGGGCTGCTGTAAACATGAGCAACATAGTTCCATTGAGTGACTCTCTGTAGATTCAGATTCAGTTTGTCCAGATGAAATTCTGGTGTGAGGTACTGTATGATGACAGAAACATCTCTTGGGACATGAGAAGTGATGAATCAGAACCGTATCTCAAGAGGATTCAGTGAAAGTTGAATTCAGCTGCGTCAGATCTTTTAGCCCCTTTCATGCCTTAGGTATCATTCAGTTAAAAGCACCACAGACCGGCTGTCGTTTGGCTCAGCTAACATGTGAAGTGGCCTGGTGCAGATACGTCTTGTTTTCTAACTGAAGACATTCAGTCGGCCGGTCACTCTGGTTAATTCACACTCACAGCTGCTTAAAACGCTGCTCCCGGCTTTCATCTCTTGGCTGTCAGTATGCAGGAAGTGGGCTCAGACTGGAGGATGAGAATAGCTCCACTGCCGTAGCTGAACAGACTACATCATGCTGCTGCCATGGAAATGATGAGCCTGCACAATCCTGCGGTACTACACAAGGACAAGGAGGGGAAGTGTGAAAAGATCTGAGTCGAGGCAGATGGAGGCAGGTGGAGGTCCCTGTAGCCTGCTGAAGTCTGCATGAGTTAATAATCAGATAATCAGAATGGCATGCAGCATTAGTTGTCCAACATTTCTCAAAATATATGAAAATGTCTGTGGAAAACTGGTAGCTCTGTGTGTGTGTGTGTGTGTGTGTGTGTGTGTGTGTGTGTGTGTGTGTGTGTGTTTGCTTGCTTGCCTGCCAGCCAAGACATTGGAAGGAGAGGCTTTTTGCTGCATCAGTCAGCCCAGGACAGTAAATAAGGGAGCGGACCTGAGTGCTTACATCTGCATCGAGGAAAAGAAGAGGGGGGCTTTGCATTCAGCACATTTTTCAACTTATATTAGATGGTTTTAAAGCTCAGGGCAGTGGTATTTTTCCTTTTTTTTTACATTTATACCTTTCTCTTTCTTTTGCTCCTCTTTTGTTTTATGATTTATTTCCCCCTCTCAGGTTCTCCTTTAGATTTCTTCCACACGCCTCCCACCACACCCTCAGAGGCAGAGCTGACTGCCATGGCCTTATCCTCTGCAGTTTCCTCTAATAAGGCACAGACGCCATCACCGGCTGGCAGCGCCACCCCCTCCTCCAACTCTCCAATTGCAGACTGGACGCAGAAACTGTCTGCTCCCTCAGAATGGGCCGTGATAAGTGTAGACAGCATCGCCCCCTCAGAGACAAACGAGAGCGATGCAGCGGCAGGGAAGGCAGCGGGCAGCCCGGCGTCTCTGCCTCCGTCCAGAGGATCACCCTCAGAGCAGAGCTGGCAGGAGAGAGATAGTGGACTGGAGCCGCAGGCTGCATCAGAGAGAGCTGGAGAGGAGATGACCCTGGTTTTGCTCAGTCTGATGGAGCACTACAGGGCCCCACTAGGCCTGACCCCCAACACTGATGTTACCACAGGAGCCGTAGGTAGGTCCTCTATCCTCATTGTTTTTTCTTTGCTTCTTTAAAGGCACTTTTATGGAAACTAGCAGAGTTTGTCTCCTCCTTCATCTTAAAGTAAATGTAGATGAAGGGCATCACTTGTTGTTATAAGTGTTTGATTGTCAAAGTGTCTCCTTAATGATGGCTACATTCCATTTATGTATGTGCATACCCTGGTATTACACAGACCTGCTCACTGATGAGGCTAAATAGAACAGAGGCATCATTAATATTACTAGTCTCGTCATTTTCCTCTTTTGTTACACCTTTTTTTGAGATGATGCTACATGTTGCTCTCCTCTAACTAATGAATGATATACCTGTTCTGATTGTAGCTGTCAGACTTGAATCTACTTTCACTCACAAACTTTGCGTTTGACCTGTCTGTCAGAGCTGCTCAGGCGCTTGATAACAGAGAGAGATGAGCTGGTTGAGGAGGTGGACACTCTGAGGGAGACACTGAGGGTGAGTTGTAATGACCCTTTGGCCCTAAAAAATAATCTTGAAGCTCATATTTAGTTGTGCAATATAAACTTTAAGACAAAGGACACCTTTGTGCAAAATCTCAGAAGTGTCAGATTAGTTTTTCTTTGCACTGCAGCATGCATCAAATAGCCCAAGTTGTACTGAAAAATATTGATCACTTTCTTGTGCCTTAGGAATGAAACAAAAAAATTGCACACTGAAAGATCAGAGGCACCAGTATTATCCAGGACTCCAGAGGACACTGAGAGTCACCCACACTTTGAGTGGGAGTATCTCATACATTCAGATAACAGTGTTTCTTTTCCATTTGGTGTTCTTTGTGTTCTCCTCCACAGACAGAGAGGTTGGAGTGGCATCAGTTCCAGTGCGACCTGCAGATCGCGGTGTCTGTGGCCGACCGGCTCCGGGTCGAGTCGGAGCAGGCTCTGGGTTTATTCCAGGAGAGCCACAGGGCCATGGAGGAGCAGCTGTCCCAGGCCCTCAGCAGACAGCAGGAGAAGGACAAAGAACTGGAGAGTCTGAGAGCCGAGCACAGAGACGTCTGCCGCAAACTGACTGAGCTCACCCTGCAGCAGCAGCAGGAGCGAGCCGAGCTGGATGCTCTGAGAAACGCCAGCATGGTGAAAGACATAACAGGTGGTGATGAACAGGCAGAGAGACGAGACTCTGAGGAGCTGCTGGGGGAGGAAACACTGAAAGTTATGGAGGAAGTTGAAGCACAGACTCAAACTAAACATGTGGAAAAGCAGGATGAGGATGAGGATGAGAATGAAGCAAATCAAAATGTGGAAACTAAAGGTGCAGACCATGATCCTGAGGAGGCAAATGGATCAGGAAGCATGCAGCTAACAGGGAAGGGGGTAGCAGAGGGATACCTCCGTAGTTTAGCTGCACTGGAGAAAAAGAAAGAAGAGGGACGAGGGCAGAAAGATCCAAGGAGGATTGTGATGCTGTCTGAAAGATCTTGGTGAGTCTACGTGAAGGTTCACACTCCTCACATCACAACAAAATCTCATCGAACATGCACATTTTTGTCTTTTAGGAGTTTATCTCGTCTCCCACTGTCAACGGACTCGTCCAGTCAAAATGGGACCTCAAAAAACACAAGCACAACATTGCCACTATGCAAGGTATGACAACTCCTGAACATGGTTATTACATTATCAGGAGTATATGTATGACTCGGAGGGTATTGATATGATTGTTTTTGGCCTGTGTGGAATCAGACCATTGTGTCATTTCTTAATTCTTCCAGAAAGAGCAGCCAACGAAAGGAAGAAGGATGGACCGCATTTTACAGCGGCAAGACAGTTGGTCCAGCTTTTATACAGGTGGGTTTACAATTACCAAACCACAATTATGAGTTTTTGACAGTTTAGCAAGTGCACAGCTGTGTGACTGTGGCTGCATTTGTGTCTTGCAGGAAAACAGGATGAGGACCAAAGCACAGATTCCTTCAAGTAAGTCACTATTAGGCTTTTTTTATTTGTTGATACTGAAGAGTCAGCAGCCCCCTTAGACTGATAAGATGTGAAAAACATGAATGTGTTTTGTAACTATGTTAAGAAAATTGCTACTCAAAGTTTTTCCTAAAACAGTTTGCGGTGGATAACTGTGAACTGATTCATGTTTGAAATGTTTTCCCAGACCTCAGGATGGTTTCAGTGCTCTGCTGCGGCGTCACGGCGGCTCCAGAAGAAACTCCCTGCTGCGCTGGTGCCAAAGTCGTACACAAGGTTACAAGGTTAGAGAGTAAATCAGTCACCATCTGTGAGATCAAGAGGAATTCTACACAGGGAACAATAGTACCTTCTTACAAATGAAATCTTTTCATCATCCAATGTCCTTTTATAACAGAATATTGAGATCACCAACTTCAGTAGCAGCTGGGAAGATGGTTTGGCATTCTGTGCTGTTTATCACACATATTTACCAAGTCACATCCCCTATGACAGCCTCAACCCAGAAGACAAGGTAAAACCTGCTGGTGATGCTCAAAAGAAAAACACTTGTAAGATGCAGATTTAGCCTTTAATTCTTTTATGAAGATCAATACCACAGGTTTAAGCCTTAACGAATTAAAAAGATATCAGCAATCCAGACACAAATCATGATAATCTCTAAAGTCATAAAACTAGTATCACAAGTTGAACAATCAAGCCCACAGATTTCAAAATCCACACATCACTGCAAAAGTCACTCCAGGTGTGTTAGATTATAAACTGACTTTGGAAGAACCAAAAAAGAGACTGAATTTCACCTAATATAGATCTGAGGACCAAAACATTTTGGTTGTTCTACAAGAATCTATACCTGAAAGGTAAAAATCTGAACCTGAGTTAATACAAAAGCTGCTTCTGACTTGAGTGTTGTGTTTTCACAGAGGGAAAATCTGGACCTGGCTTTTAAGACGGGAGAGAGAGTGGGAATCACAGCCACACTGGTGAGAGATTTTTTGCAGAGTTCATTTCTAATATTTGATTCAGGTTTTTTCCAAATATCTTTGGAAAATTTGAAATTGTGCAACTTTAAATACCTTTCTTGCTTGAGATTTGTGATTAGTGTAGAAAAGTGTGTTTTCTTTGACAGTCTTATCACAGAGGAGATTTACCTCTTGTCCTCTGCTCTTACAACCTTCATCTTTTCATGTGAACTGTGTGACAGACAGTGGAGGAGATGCTGAAGGCAGACGGGCCGGACTGGCAGAGGGTACTGGGTTATGTCGAAAGCATTTTCCGTCACTTTGAGATGTGAAGTCATCTTCTCTCGTCTTGCTCGTGATTCTTTTCTATCATTGTGACTAGAGCTGAGGGACTGAAACACTGTTCACCACAAGAGGGAGCTTTGTTCACAACAAGCTCTCTCTCTCTCTCTATATATATATATATATAAGATATGATTTTATGTATCAGTACAGTCTCTGTCACTCAGAAACGGGTCTTGGGTGACTCCCAGATGAAAGAAACGAAAAAGTGTTTTGACCTTGGAATACTTTTATTTTTCTACATATTGTACATTACATTGACACGGGATCCCAATAGCTGCTGGGTGGATATGCACAGGACACAAAAATATTTAAATTTAAGTATAGCTGACTAATTACCTGTTCAACAGTAACTTTCACATTTGTTAATGGGTGCTGGGTGCACTGGTTTTGCACTGTTTGCCTTTTTAAAAAAATATATATTATTTTATTATTAATGTAATGCTGTGGCATATTTTTAAGTGGAATTTGGGGCACTGAAGCTGCATTTATCTTGACTAATAGAAAACTTACTTTTAGTCATAATCCTCTCCTGCCATTATACAGTATTGTCATGTCTGCATGCATGCAAAACTAAAACCCACAAAACAAAGGAAGGGAGCAGACATGAATCCAGATTTTATATAACCTTAAAAACTACAGAGACTGTCTGAGGAACGTTGCATTTGAGGAAATGTATATATGTAAATGTGTGTAATCGCATCAGTGTTTTTTAAAAACCTAGTTAAAATATGAAGACATTGCTGCCCAATCCTTATTGCAATAATAAAGTTATGTATAATGTAAGTTGTTATTCCCCACATTTTCTCCATTAATACCACACAGATTCACAGAAAACATTTTAATTTCAATATATAACAAAAAATGACAAACATTTGACAGAATATAAAAATGGTATAAAAGAATGATATAAAAGATGGCATTAAAGGAAATGTTTAAGGTTTAATCACATAAGAAAATGGTCATTTTGTAACATCTAACAAATAAATACTGAATCATTTTGAAAGCAATAATTTAACAAGGTTTGCAAGGATGCTTTAAATGAAACCATAATGTAGAAAAGGTATGTGTTTAATCTTTGCTGGAGCACATTAGTGTAATGAGTTTGAAACTAACTTTTCCTTAATCTCTAGACATGATCTCAGAAATACAGTCACGCAAATCCAAAGCATTAAATGAAAGTAACCTTGCAGTTGACCAATGAATGTAAATATTTTCTATGAAGCCGGAATGGCACCTCCTATAGGTGGTGTCGACAGAGGTGGCAGGAGGAGAGACTTAAGTTTAGCCGACATGGCTGCAATTTCAGGGTCCTGGGTTTCATACATCTTCACCAGTCTGGCAAATTTTAGGACACCTGAAAGTGAAGCAGATTCATTCATGTAATCTACTCTGAATGACTTGTAGCATGTGGCAGTTCCTAAAGTTCAGTGGAAATGGTTTCACATTAGCTCTGAAGTTATGAATAGTCTTGTCTGGTGCAAGAGCTTAGAGGAAATCTGTAATCTAAGAAGCTGTCATGTATAGTATATGCATATTATGCTTTGAATAACATATCAGCATCCAGTCAAGTGATGAGGGCCTAAATCTACATATAAGGGTTAGAAAATGCTGCCTTACCCTCCCCTTCATTGTTGAATCCATAGGCTTTGATAACCTCTTGCTGAATCTGGGTGGCCACAGGAAGCACCAGCTGCAGCATCTTTCCCATGTCGTTGCAGGCACTCTCTCGAGCCTCCTCCATCCGAGCAGCATTTTCTGGTACAGAGAAGGCCTGGATCACCTCACTCAGCACCACTGTGAAACAAGAAAAACATCAGTACTTGCTCTGTATATCCACCGATCAGCCACAACATTAAAACCAGTTATTCATCTTAATCATAATAAATAACTCAACCGTAAGAATGAAATGCTGCAAATGTCAAACATTTATCAGAAACAATGAGGACCACCTCGGATAGAGCAAAAGAGCTAGGTAAAGGAACTTTTATAGCTCTGTACTAGTTCTTCTTACCTCTGGTTTGCTCAGCAGTCAGGGTGGGCTGTTGTGCTGGAGCTGACGCCATGTCTGGAGAGCAAAGAGAGAGAGCAACCGGGTATTTACAATAAACAAAATAATCAGAAAATATAATACAGAACTGATGCAGACAAAGTTCAGAACTTGCAATAATTATAAGAAACTTAAATCGCCTTCTGGATTGCTTAAAGAAAATGAAGTAACTTTAGTTGTCGGGCTGAGACCATTAATCGATTAGTCTATCCAGAACGAATTATTATGCAGCTACTGTGATAATCTATTAATCATTTCGGGTATTTTCAAGAAAATCTTCGAAACATTCACTAGTCCTTGTATTTTTATAACGTGGTATTTCTACTTTCACTTCAGTGAAGGATCTGAATACTTCTCCCACTGCTGCTTTTAGCCTCTCCAACTAAGTTAGTTCACCAAACGTTAACTAGTCTTCTACAATTAAAAAGAAGCATAAAGGAGACGTGGTGTTGTGATGACCAGCTGGACATTTTTAATGTTTGTTCATCGTTTGCTTTCTCTGTCGACAGACTAAAAACAATCTAACGTTAGCTTAACAGACAGCTACCAACAACAACCACAACGCACATATTCATTGAAGGATAAATAAGACAATGAAAATTTAAGTGTAGAGGTTCGAAAACTCACCACTGATGAAAACAACCTAGCTTGTAGCAGAGTCTTGAAATGTTGCTAGAAAACGACGCCTTTTCACGACAGAAGACAGTTTTTTACGACAGGAAGTCCTTCTTTCCGGTAGATGCCGACACGAAAGGTAAACAGTCCTTGCTAATATTGTAGCATGGTGAAATTTCTCCAAAAATGTAGCTGAAGTGGAAGTTAAAGCGAAAGACAGTCGATGTAAATGTATTTTCTGTTTTTAAAAAGCTTAGTCAAAGCAAAGCTAATATTAAGAAGTTTTGCATGAGTCGTTTTAGCAGCTGTTTTTTTTTCACACGGACCTGACAACGTTAGTGGATATTGAGTGTCGATGGAGCAGAAGCTTGCAGAGTTCAGAGCTCGACGACAGGCTGAAAATGCTGCTAAAACAGATCCGGACGCTGCTCCACAGCACACAGCACCGACAGTAGCTGCTCAGCCTGAAACAGCATCAAGAGCTGACAAGCAACAGACAGAAAACAACCGAGCTGCTGCTCACAGCTCTCAAACCCAGGCAAGATAACTAACAACTAATTTCAAACTAAAAGGTTTGCATTTTTGCATAGCAGAAATGTGCATTTTCTTCTCTTTCCTATCACTTTGTGACACTTCGCAACACCACAGGGGTGTTCTCACCCCCAGCTGGGGAACCACTGACCGAGATCATGAACTTTACCATATCTTCCTGCAGGAGCGTAGCGACTGGCTGCTGGACACCACTGTGGGAAGATGGCTAGCGTCGAGACAGTTCGTCATCTCCAACCTTACTTTGCTCAAAGTGCTGCTTTGGCTGGTGCTGCTCGGCCTGTTTGTTGAACTGGAGTTCGGTCTGCCCTTCTTCGTCATCTCTCTCTTCTACTGGCTCTACGAAGGGCTCCGGAGCCCAGCGGCCCGCAAGCCCGGAGAACTGAGCGCTTATTCTGTCTTCAACCCAGACTGTCAGCCTCTGCTGGGCTCCCTCACTGCAGAGCAGCTGGAGGGAGAGATGGGTTACAGACCTCTGGCTAACAGATGAGAAGCTTGTGATTTGCACATTTTTATTAAATAATCAGTCTTTTTTCCCCCAAGATGTAAATTTAAACAACAGATCAGTTTATTACTGTAAGTCTGTATAAGTCATAAAACTGTCTGCTTACAACTTCATATTTGTTTGTTTCTCTTTTGAAGCAGTTTAATGGTGTCCGAAAGTTGGAGACATAACACGTGTTAATGTTACAGCTGATAATGAAGCAGGGTAACAGTAATCATCACCACCATTTAGTTCCACCAGTTTAACGTGGAACATTTTTCAGCACATTTATAACAATTTCTTTTAACATTAAAACTTTAAACATTTAACTCTCATTTATATTTGGGGTTGGGGTTGATGGGGTTGAAAATGTGGAGCAGGTGCTAAGGAATGTACATTTCCAAACAGAAAGCAAAGGGCAAGCTGCTGCTGTTCACTGAATAAGACTTTCAGAGTCTAATAACAAAATATAAGGTAGGTATATCAGTGCAAGGAGGATTGGAGCCCTCTGTCTTCCTCTTTTCCTTAAATCAAACTCGACGGACACTTGGACCTATTGCATGAGTTTTTGCACAAAGGGTAGGCCTACATATTTTACAGACAAAGCGAGATGGTTCACCCCCGTCTACTTTTGCATTTGCTTAAAAGCTGTTACACCAGTAAAAGTATCGTGCTGACGTGTCTGTTTTGCTACGACATGAAATACTGGCGGACGCTCGGTTTTTAAAGATCACTACAAGATTTAAGACGGTGTTGGCGCTGTCTTAATGCGTGTCCAACCTATCCTTAGTGAGTAGAAGTTGCTGAATGCCCCTATAAGTCATTTTGCCAGCTAACAATTTAGCTTCGGGCGGGTAGGTATCTATCTTGACCATTCATTTCGGTTCTTTGAAGGGTCAGAGGTTTTGCATTTCCTACCTCTCCCAATTTGAAGTTAACAAAAAAACGGTAGCTATCTGCCTGTGTTACACTCAGTAAGTATTCACCCCAGTTCACCACTTTTTAGGACTTCATGGTTGATATTTCGACATCAATGGTGTAATATTTCTGATTCAGCTAGCTATTATCAGTAGCGTGTTAGCTAATTAGCGGGGACAGCAGAGGTTCCCTGCTCATACTGAATGTGTATAAACTGGTTTTTGTTACACTGCTAACCTCATTACTCTAGAATACAAAGTCCAATGCTCAGCTTTTAAAGCTGCATCAGTTAAACAGAAATATTAGATAAGACTTGCTGTTCTAATGAAATAGTGATGTAAATCCAATGATTACCACTAGCTAAACATTTTTAGTTTAGTTAATTTATTTGCAATGGCAGATAACAAACATAATCGACAGCTGATGCAAAAGATATCTGGATAAATGAGTTCATAAGAGACAAAATTCATGTTGTCAGGTTCACCAAATGAGCTCTAAGCCTGAATTTAAAGTTTGTGAAAGAGGAGGATTGTTGTTGTGGTATGGTATTGCATTATAGTTGCAATTTGGAATCTAATTTATTCACAGAAATGGATTATTTCAGGTGCGGATATATGTATTTTTGATGTAGATAAAGAGAAGCACAAAGTTTTTATCAGACGATTTGCAAAAGGTGCATTTAGTGAATGATCATCATGTCGACTTCGTTATCAGCTATTACTGGTGTAGGCGTTGTCTGTCCATCAGCAATGTCTGGAATTCCTGTGGTTATGCGGGTGGTGGCCTCTGCCTACTCTGTGGCTGAAAAGGCCGGGGCCATTGTGAGGAAGGTCCTTCACAGTGGAGAACTAGGCATTGTGGAAAAGGTAGGACCCTTTTGTTTTTAGTACTTAAATCTCCCCCATCTAGAAATTCATTATAGAGATTACTCTAATTGTTTTAACCCTTTCGGATTCCTCCATGTACCCATGCACAGACAGGGGCTAACGATCTGCAGACACTGGCAGACAGACTAGCACAGCAGAGCATTTGTGCTTCACTGTCCAGACGCTTCCCAAAAATCACCATAATTGGAGAGGAGGTGAGTAAATTCAGCCCTTCAAAATTATTCTGCAGATTTATTCAGCTTTAAAAGGGACAATGAGGACAAGGGCAGATGATTACATGTATCCCTTGTTCTTGCAGGAGCTTCCATGTGAGGAGGTGAGGGAAGACCTCATTGAGGATGCCCAGGCAGAGGAAATCCTCCAGAAGAGCTGTCCAGCAGAATATATTGGGCTGAAAGAAGAGGAGGTAAACCCCCAGTGGCATTTCCTGTGTATCACGGTTGTTAAAAAACTGGTGCAGTACAGTTATATCAATACATAAAAAGTGGTGTTTACATTTACTGTGGACTCTTTTTTTCCTCTGTTTGTGTCTTTCTGCATCTCAGCTTGTTGTGTGGGTTGATCCTCTTGATGGCACAAAGGAATATACTGAAGGTAGGCTCCTCAAATATGCTTCTGAAAAAAATCTGCCTCCACATATGTGTGTGTGTTTGAGTGTGAAAATGGGTGCGCACTACAAATGCTTGCATTTTGTTTTCTGCTCTGTGGGCTCAGGCTTCGTTATTTATTAGCACTGTTAATCTCCACCAGCTTGTATTGAAGACAATAAAGAACACACAAAGTGGCTAACATAATTTTTCGCTATGTTATTTGGTTGCAAAATATTTTCTCCTCACCAGTTTGTTGGGTTGCTTTCTGGCTCTCGGCTCTCAAAGCGTCACTATCGCTTTCACCTTTTTCTTTCCTTTCTTTGTGTATTCCTGTTTCTGCTGTCTACCTCTCTCTCCCACTCTTTGCTGACCACAGCGTCGAGGTGTCTCCATCAACAAACTGAGATCCAGATACCACACAAAGGGTTGGACACCTCTCAGCCTCACAGCACAGCTCTCTGTATGGGTGACAGATAGAATGCAACAGCAGGAAAATGATAGGAAGATTAATCCCAGCAGGGCTGAATATTAGTTATTGTGGATTATGATAAAGTTCTCTGCATGAAATTTCTATATCAACTCTGAACTGGCCAGAGCAGTTTTTCATGTTTGCTAAGTGATTAAATTTTGTAGAACAGTTGGCCCCGCTAAGTGGCCTCCAGCTCACATCCTGCTGTTTTCTGACTTCAGGGCTCCTGGATAATGTGACAGTGCTTATTGGTATTGCTTATGGAGGCAGAGCTATTGCAGGTGTCATCAACCAGCCTTTCTACAACTACCAGGTACAGACCAAACTAAATGATGTCCTGTGGCTGTGTCTTAAAATCTAAATCCAACACTAATTCAGACATTGTCAGCTTGGAGCAGGAGCAGATTTAGGAAGAACCATGTGGGGAATGCTGGGACTGGGCACCTTTGGATTTCAGCTACGAGAAGTTCCAGGTGACAGACGAATCGTCACCACCACCCGTTCCCATAGCAACAAGCTTGTAACAGACTGCGTAGACGCCATGGAGCCGCATGAAGTTATTAGAGTGGGTGGTGCTGGAAATAAGGTGAGATGGATTTAAAGTTACAACACTGAGCTTGTGTGTCATGTGTGTGATGACATGAATTATCAAATGCTACAGGCCTGATGTGCTGACTGAAATGCCACAAAAGAAAAAAAAATCCTGCATGAACACTATTTCAACAATCCCACTTTTAGTATGTAGGTGTTTTAACATCTCATGAGAGCCCACAACCTGATATAGAAACTAATATTAGTGCCTACAGAAGGCAAGAGAAAATATTTAAGACTGTTGAAAATGAAATTTGAAATTTTTTCCATACCTTTCCAAGGTATTTTTGAAGAAACCGTTGGAGAATCAAATATCAGAAAGCGTTTGCTAAATTAATTAATTATAAAAATGTTATGTTAATGGACTAATCAGTTGAATTAGGATTACTAGGATTTTACAGCTGTACAGCCTGAGCAGAAACCCTTATACTATTGATACTCAAGTTTGTTTTTATCATTTTTGTGTCTTGTAAGCAAAACTGTGCTGGGGACTTGTATGACAAGAATAAAGACATTTTACCAATAACACTAGCAAAAAAAAAAAAAAAAAAGCAAAGACTGTGCTAATGCGTGAAGCATATTATTATAACAGCTGTTTATTGAATCATCTCCCTGCAGATAATCCAGCTTGTTGAGGGGAAAGCGTCTGCTTATGTCTTTGCTAGTCCAGGGTGCAAGAAGTGGGACACTTGTGCTCCTGAAGCCATCCTGCATGCAGTGGGAGGTAAAAACTAATTTATGCCTCAGAACATTAAAATGTAGAAATGTGTCCTCATATACAAACTTTAATAAAAGTATTTATGCTTTTTACAAAGTTTTTACAATGTTTACTTCATCTTTGAATCAGTTTGCAAAACATTTCATCATCTCCTTCTTTTCTTGTGCAGGTAAACTGACTGACATGCATGGCAATGCATATGGCTATGATGCTAATGTCAAGCACATGAATTCTGCTGGTGTTCTCGCCACACTACGCAACCATGAGTACTACGTCAGCAGAGTACCACAGTCCGTGCTGCAAGCCCTCAAGTCAGATTGAGGTCTGTCTGAATCAGAAAACACACTAATGTTCCACTGAGGGGCAGAAAAAATTTAAGTTTAAATAGTTTAAAATCCATCCACTGAATATGTCTGAAAATGTCATAAAATCTATTTTTTACATAAAATCTATACCTTAAATCAGCTTTATTTGATTTTTATATCAGATTTTTTGTTTTTTTAATATATATATATATATATATATATATATCTATATATATATATATATATATATATCTAAAATATAGTATATTTTCCTACGGAGAAG
>JBBMJY010000011.1:5483819-5508369 GCA_037833715.1 Toxotes lorentzi
CCGTCTCTCTGTGTTCTTTCTATATTATCTTTTGTTTTTTTTCGATATATATATATATATATATATATATATATATATATATATATATATATATATATATAATATACAGTTTATTCTCCTGCCGAAGATTCAACAAGGCGATGTCACACTCACACTGGTGTTTTACCTTCATGTGTAATTCAGTAACAAACCAAACCACAAACCAGAAAGCAGGCTCAACAGAACTTCCATTTATTTCACTCGTTTGAAACAAACTCAAAACGTCTTAACATACTGTTTCCCACTTGAAGACCAATAGATGTACAAGGCAAAAGGCAAGATTTAAATAAATAAAAATAGGTTAAATGTTCATTAGTGAGCTGTAAATGATTCACTGTACTTCATTCAATATCCACTAAGAGGGAACGATGTAATATAACTAGCAAAATGTCAACAACAAACAATATCGTCTTGACTGGATGATTTCGACCTCTTCACAATGTCATGCGATGACTGGAAGTGCGAAAATGTTTAGTGTGTGAGAGGCCGAAATCTGCTGCTGTGAAGAACCAACAGCTTTTTAAGCTGTAAAAATGAACATACTGATAACTGCTTGTCAGTTCCTCACTTTTCTTTTACATGCCTTCTTCTCTTGAATTGGCGTACCCACCTCTATTGTTTCTACACACCTACTGTACTTAACAGACTAAAGGACGCAAACTCAAAGTGCTCACAAATGTTCAGTTCCCACATTTTCACATACACTGAATTTACATCAGAACAAAAAAGGAACCTTTTACACTATTGCATTGTTTTTTTCCTTACTTCACAGCAATAATGGAAACTCTGCTCTTCAACAACCCCAAATGTTCGTTCAGTGATGTGAGGGGTAAAAAATGTTCAGAGCTGAGGCTGCAAACACTTATTTAATGTGCATAATCTTTTGTTTATGAATGCCCTAGTAAAGGTACAGCATGAGTTGGCTGGGACAGTTGTTAAAGTTCAAATAGGCTTTAATGGCCTTTACAAATTTTTTCTTGCATTTATCAAGATTTCTATAGATATTTATTGCACTTTTATCATTAAAATCTCAGGATTTTATTGATATCTCCATGTGGAGGATTAACATTCTTCAGTCGAAGAGAAAGCAACTAAGCTTATTTTCCAAAAATGTAAAACTACTCCACTTCTATGTTATATACTCAACATAGATGGGAAAATGGCAGTAATTATGTAGATTACATGAACATTAGACAAGCCAAGATAAAACAGTGACTATTTGGCCCTGTTGTTTTGGGAGAGCTTTTCTGTTGTGTGGGAGGATTTTACATTGGCATTTCAGTCTCACACGTGTGCATGCATTTACAAAATGGAAGCTGTTAATTTGAAGGCAGAGAAGCATCTTTTCTTTACATCTTGCCCATTCCACAAGAGGTTGGTTTTAATATTGCTGAATGGACTGAGTCGTAGAAATGAGGGCTGAGTTAATACATACCATGGAATTTAAAAAAATGGATAAAATACCACTCACATGTCCATAGAAATACCCACAGAACAAGCAAAAAACACTCCTGGAGTTTCTGTTTACACATGAACAAGCTTACTGAAAGAAGGCTGGAGTGTTTGAGGCAGCCTGCAGAGACGTGGGCCAGAAACCAACCGGGGGAGGAGCAGGAGAGTCAGGGCCAGCTGCTCACCTCTTTTTAGGTGCCTGAGTGGTGCGAGGTGGGGTGACTGGACGACCTGAATTCACCCCTCCATACTGGTACTTTGCTTTTTTTTCTGACGGCTTCAGAATCTGAAAGATGGGATGATGGTAGTGATAAATATACTGACAGCACATAAATCAGGATTAATGTGCCGGTGCAACAGACACTGAGCTTTGTACCTGAAAGGAGCACATGAGGGACTCGTCCACACTCATCATCCCGCCTGCATTGTCAAACTCCCCGCAGTAGTTGGGGGCAGAAAACAGCGTCACCAGCTGTCGCTTGGCAAAGAACTCATAGCCATCTTCAACAACCTGTAAGGTAGAAGGATTAGAGTTGAAATGATAAATGTAACTAGAGAAAATTCTTCAGCAGCAACTTTTATAACAAATTATTTGTATTTTTAAGTCATTTTTAAGCAAACATGCCAAAAGTCCACTAGTTCTAGCAAATGTGAATATTTGGTTTTCTTACTCTTCTATGATAGTAAATTGATTTTCAGACAAACCCAGCAATTTCAATATGTCAATTTAGGCTTTAACTATTTTCTAACATTCTACAGGATTAACAGATGAATTGTTAAGGAACATAACTGTTGCAGCCCAAGAATAGTGTATAATTCTAATTTTCATGGTTTTCATTTTTACTGTCATTTTCCTAAAGCCCCAGCATGCACTAAAAAACTATATAACACTGATATGGGAAAGATTAGCTACAGGAAAAGAGAGCTGCACTATTATGGCTAAAATAATTGTATAGTTAGGATTGGGCTACATAACCATGTACTGTACTTTGAGACAACTGAGACACGTAAACTGGAGGAGGAATAAAGTTTAATTTTCCACAGTATCATTTAGAATATAGTTATACATCACAAGGGAGAACGGATGTTACCTGATGTGCTCGGCAGATGAGATCCAGATCGTGGCGATTGAGGAACTTGCTGACCACGTCGGCCCCGAAGGTGAAGGAAACTCCCCGATCGTTCTCCCCCCATCCCTGGACATCTTTGTCTGGGTCCGACCACAGCAGGTCACACAGCAAGCCTGGAAAAGTCAGAGGCACTGGTAAGTCAAAAACACCGTGGTCAGAAACAGTAGCTGATAGCTAAACCAACTCCAGATACCTTCTTAATGCTTAAACATCCAAACCAAAGGCTTCTTGAAACAGTTTTTCTTTAACTTGAAGGTGTCATTTTCATTTTTATTCATAGAATGGGAAACCCTACAATATGGACAACAACTACAGACAAACTTTTCAGCACTACCAGCTGTATCACCTGAGATCCAAAAATAGCATTTTATCTTTGGAGAAATTAATAGCAAAATTATTAAATCCCTGCACAATATTTAACATGAAATTGCTCACTGACTTACAATCATTTTACTCTATCTGCAAATAAATTGATTTCAAGTGCGCATTATGTTATTCCATTAGCAGTTATAAATAATAAGCAGTTTAAGGTAGTGATATTTTGGTTTTACCTTTTATCACCAATATCTTACAATCAGACAATGCAGATGTACTTCTATACTGTACATTACCATCTCTTGTTTTCCAGAAGACAGTGTGTAAAAGATGCAATCAGCTAAGGACTGTGGTTCATTATCTCAAACACACAGAACAACAGACCTGTGTCTGGGACATCAGTGGGTCTCATAATGCGTCGAATTTGTTCCATGGACTGTAGATCAGGTGAGAGCCCTGAGGAGAACAGGTGATTGTTTTATAAGTGATTAAATACAGTAAATCCCATGTGCATCACAATGTATGTAAAGAAAAAATATAAAATAAACTTTTATTTATCCTAAAACAAAATGACAATGTAGTAACCTATGATGTGATAAAAAATTTAGAAAATTATACAATATTAAATAAATATCACTTTCTAATTATTAAATATGAAATCATTCAATACTACATAAAATATTACATTCCTTGTAAAATACTACACGCTGATGAATGTGTAAACACAATTTTACATTTTAAACATCAGCTTCTTTTTAAACCTCTAGAGGAACACTGCAGTCACATCAATAACATATCACATTATCTAGTCATACATTAGTGGCTGCTACACGACAGAGACACTTCTCAAACCTCCATGGCAGCAGAAGATCTTCTCATCAATAATCGCAGCAATGGGCAGGCAATTAAAGCAGTCTGTGAACGTCTTCCACAGCTTTATGTTGAACCTGCGCTTGCCTGAGGAAATGATAAGGAAATGCCACACGTAAAGAGCAAATCAGACAAATAAGAATTGTAAATGGGGTTTTTACCTAAATAACACTTGATTTCTAAATTCAGATTTCAGTTTTTGGGTGTGAAAGTAAGATTCTGCTTTGTCAAAGAAACTAAAGGTTGTAACAATGAGTTAACAGAAATGTGTAAGTTAAGTTTTATAACTTAGGAAGAATTTGTGCTTTCCAGCGTACACTCATCATAGAAGCCATAGATGCGATTGATGGAGGCACACTCGTGGTTGCCCCTGAGCAAGAAGAAATTTTCTGGGTATTTTATCTTGTAGGCGAGCAGCAGGCAGATGGTCTCCAGCGACTGTTTCCCTCTGTCCACGTAATCCCCCAGGAACAGATAGTTGGCCTCTGGAGGGAAACCTCCATACTCGAATAGCCTCAGCAAGTCTGTGTACTGTCCATGGATATCACCTGGAATTATATGTTCAGGTATTTTATATTATATGTTTAACTGTGATTGTGATTGCCAGCGCAGTATAAACTATGTCACTTTTGCATCACAGCAGTGTAATAAAATACCATAATCTATTTGGTGGAGCCTTTAAATTACCGTAATTGTGTGTATTTGTACGCTTGAAAGCAAAAGTTACCATTTAGTCCACATCTTTATGTTATCCAATCATTTTCCACTATACAGTTCAGTAAGCAGCTGGTAAGTAAGTCATAAGGGAACAAATATTAAAAAAAAAAAAAAAAAATTCTTACCACATATTTTGAGTGGAGCCTCCAGTTCTAGCAGGATCGGCTGACTGAGGAAAATCTCTCTGGACTTGATGCAGAGCCCCCGCACCTCAGCCTCTGTCATCTGTACGATCTTCCCTGGACGACATCCTCTCACTGCAAGGCAAAAGTACAAAGAAGTCAACACTAAACAGGGATGAGTAAGTACCAGATTCATGTATGCAAAAATAAACCATAATCTATTTGTCTACTGTACTGTACATGAGTTAAAATGTCTACCACCTATTATGGGAATGACAGTATCTTCCAATCATGTTTGTCTTTCAGAATTGGGTTTTGCTTCCCTTTTGTTGACATTTCACACTGTTCATTAAAGAGAGCTGACGGTTGCATTAGCTTTGCTACTGGCCAGACAAGCCATTTACTCCAGTTAACACGAGTTGTCATGAACTGGCAAGTACAGGAGTGAACAGCTTGTTGGCTCAGCTGGAAGTGTGTGAAAGAGGGCAGTGGGGTCCAGGAAGGACACAAAGTCTAGAGGACAGTTTTATGTATAAACAATAAACAACAAGCTTGTTGAGTAACACGTTAGCTCTGACCATAACTGCATGCTGATTTTATTTTAAATACTTTAACAATTCATTTTTAAACTGAAAAAGTTGGGAGTATCAAAAAAGACACTTTAAACTACATACATACTGTACAGTACATTAACAATTAGGATAAATACAAAATAATTATAAATAATAAACAAAAAAACTTCCAGGGAGTTTGCAGTACAACATGAGTTTCTTATGAAAAACACAGAATAAAGGTGGAGATTTTAATGAAACTGGCATTGAGTAAGTAGTTGATGTTTTGTCATTACTTGTGTTAATCAAAATATTTCTGTCTTTACACCTACATGTGGTCTGAGTTCAACAAATAAATTCTTTATTGTAACAATACAATAAAAAAAAAAATCAATATGAACTGCTCTTCAAATTAAATAAAAAAGGTGATTAAGTTTAGGTATAATTAATATGCATAGTTTTTAAATTCATACATTTCAGGGATTGAAGTGTCTTAAATTATGGAGGCTTCAGTGATCTCCCACGTAAGGGGGTGTGTCCGGCCGACTTGCTAGCTACCTGCCATGCCAACGGGAACAGTTAACGTTACTTAGCAACCACAGAATTCCACGGTTCTGTCTCGTTCCATTGCGTTTCATTCTTTAACAGAAAAGAAACCACTAACCTGCCTGTGTTACTCCGATAGTTTGATTGTAGTTACGTTACGTTACGTTATGTCACTACTTAACGTAGTTAGCTCTCTTTCTCGGACAGCGGCAAGTGATTTAAATCACCTATCTCCGATTTTGCACGCAGTGTCGAGGCTAACGTTTGCTAGAATTCGAACATTAGCGAATAGCTGACTCCTACAAACTGTGACATCACAATAACGTTTACATTACTCCCGGAGCTTTTAACGCAACGGTTAGCTTTACGGGTCGCTGATGATCAACACAGATAGGCACGGATGGAAAATGGTATAAATCATTTTTCAACATGTCATAAAGTTAACGGTTAGAAACAAGAACGTGCAAGTCACTTTCTTGACAAAGCCCACAGAAAGAAAAAATATTACAATGCTCGTCTACCTTCCAGTAATCGAGAGATGAGGCTGTCAACGTTCAGTTCGCTTTCCGCCATGTTTCTCATACTCTAGCAGGCAGGGTACTGGGCGTAATTGGCCCTGAGTATGGGCTCGCAGGCTCTAAGGGTTACCAGCCGTACGCGCACACGCGGTGAGATTATGGATCATCCCGGTGGTGGAAAATACGATTTACGATTTGGGGCTATGACATGCAACAAAGGTCCTCAGCTGGGAATCAAATCATGCTCTTCATGTTGGGTTACCACTGTGGACAGTTAGCTAGTTAGTTACACTTTTGCTCTTTTGTTTTTGAGTGTCGTGGCAGCCAATCCCGTAGTTTTTGAGCCATTACATTCAAAACTGGAAATGTCATCCTCATGGTGGCACAGTAGGAGTAGAATGTTGATTGATGAAGTAGATGTGCAGATATTCACGTGATAAGTGAAGAGTCTTCACCTGAGTACCTGGTTAAGATACATGTTTCAAAACTGCATCAACAATGACTTGAATATTGTAGCAATTTTATTTTATCAATAAATACACAAGGGACATTTCACAATTTCTGTGCAATATAAAAAATTACAAATATTTTACATACTTGTTGTACCATTAAGCAGATTTTTTTTTTTAGCATTTGATTACTTGAGTACCTGTAATGTGAAAAGGTTGCCAGTTCTGCCAGTACAGCGGAGAATCTATATCCCAGTCTACGGCTCTATGCAGCTTTTATTTTTATGGTTTATTGGTCCTAGATATAATTTTGAAAGTGCTGAACTGTGGCTCCCACTGACACCCCTCATATGAAACTGTGAACAGTTGCTCCCTCCACACAGCATCAGGCAAGCTGACTGTTCACTGCCTGTCTACCTTTAAACAACAGAGACAGTGAAAAAGGTCAAACATCTGGCAAAACAAAGAGATGCAGATAATTTTACCAAGAACCGATGGAACAAACCTGGGCTGTGTTACTTCTGGAGTCTACTTTCTGTCCTGTTCAAAAATTGCTTGACGCCGTTTTAAGACTTAAATATACTGTTGACAATAACAACAATAACAATAACAACAGCATTAAAAACCAGTTCCTTTCATTTCTTCTCCTCTCTCCACTTTGTTTCTCCAGCTTTGAGTGCAGGAGAGAAGTAGCCAGGCGACAGTAATGCCAGCCAGTAAACTGACAATTCCCACAGCCACTGGCACCCATACAGGCATGGAGGAGGGACACTTGGGCACAGGGATGGTTGGTGTAGGGCTGGAGCTGGTGGTGATGGTTACTGGTGGACTTGGGAGGCTGTTTATCTTGGTGAAGATGAAGGGACTGGCCTATAGGAAAGGTAAAGTTTTAAAAATTCAAATAAAAAAAAAAAGTCTAGTTGAGTGATATAATGATAACATGAGTTGTGAGCAGAGGGATTTCTCAGCTCCATAAATCTCCACATATACCTCAGAGGGACAGTGAATCTTGGACCGATCATAAGTGAAGTTGTTGTAGGCCTGTTTCCTGCCTACAGGCTCCAGCTGTTAAGACAGAAAGAGAAATTCTGAAAAACCAGAAATCTCCAGAAAAGCACTTGGCAATGCTGGTCACTCTGCTTCAGCTTGGTCCATTATTGCCAGTTGCTCACCATGTTATTCCAGAGGGCAATGGCCATCTCAGAGTGAGCTCGCTCACTGATGTGGAAACAGTCGAGAGAGAAGAAACTCGGATCAGCCTCGCCCTTCTGGTGAAAAGATGAGATTTTCAGCATGGCTATACTTCATTACTTGTGTGTGGATGCTTGTTTTGACACATTTTGTCTCTGTAACTTACTCCAATATGAGGGATGAAGGAATTGTGCAGAAATGGTTGAAGAACAACAGAAAAATCTTCTTTTCCATCATAGCGATCTCCAGAAATAAGATACTGGATCTCAGCCTAGGAAAAAAAATCATAAATTAAAGTCACTGAGGGAACCCCACCTCCCCCCACTCCCATTTTTTTTTTTTTTTTAAGAAATTGATATTTAGAAAAGCTTTTACCTGGTACTCGTGATTGATTCGTTTTATCTCTTCAAGTTCTGGGGAGTTTTCAGCTGGGTTGATAACACAGGGACAGTTTGTCCTGAAAAAAACAGATTCCCATTAGTTTGTATATACTGATATTGTACATGACATATTATGTGATGACAGAAAAAACAGGCTAGATCAGTACAAAACAAACCTCTGCAGTAGAGAACAGCCCAGTGTGTTCCTCTTAACTGTTTTCAGTTGATATATCTGCAAGATTGTCACAACATTGACCAACAGCCTTGGTACCTAAAGATACAGACAGAGAAAAGAGGGGGAAGAGGCAGTAAAATATGATCCACTTATTCCCAAAAAGACAGATTAGATTAATTTTTAATATATTTTTTAATGTAACTCACCTCTTTGTAAAGTATGTCCAAGCTTATCATAAAATTGTGACTATAATTCTTAGGTGACAGATTATTCTGCAAAGAATGATAAAAATATGGTCTTTATTGCAGTTCCATTCCAGAAATGTGTACATTTGTGGACAGTACATGGATTTTAAGGGCCACTTACTTGGTCTAGGCAATAATGGCAGAGATCATTTCCCCCGACAAATATTGTCACAAGTTTCCAGTCCCTCTCAAAATTCACCTCCTGCATAGCATTTATACAGAACATCAGCATTAAGATAGAAACACTATTTGGCATGGAGAGAATTACACAGGTCACAAAGATCTGGTGAGTTCTCACCTTGTTTTGTCTCATGGCCTTGATGAGAGCTTGCACTTGTGCTGGAATCTCTCTGTAACAGAACACATCGAGGCCGGAGGTGTTAGAGAAGTAACAATGAGTGGAACAAACAGCAGGTCGAGGAACTAAATGAAAAGTGCACTTACGAGGTCTTAGCTCCAGGTGACGCCATGTTGAAGCCTTTCTGGATTGACCCCTGACCTCTAGAGAAGCCCTTTAGAGAGGGGTTGAACTTCCTCAAGATGTCTGAGGAGATACAAAGGAGAAAGAGCCACCTTAGAGGCACTGCACTGCAGGTTGCTGTCTACTAGTGGAAGCCTGTGTCTCTGTGAGCTCCCAAATATGGATGTCAAAGAAACACACATTAAGCCTCGTGCTAAAACATTTTCGTGTTCTTATCTTAAACTCCTGAATCACTCATTTTTGTCATGTAAGAACGAATCTGTTCATGTACGTGGTTCTTCCATGAGGCCCACTGTTTAGAAAATGCATGCCTACATTAAGGCTGAAAATATCAGATCTCCAACATCCAATACTAATACTAAAATGAATGCTCCTCTGCAGACTACAAGTGCACATTCCCAGCATTATGTTGGAGAACCTGTTATTTCTGTCAGATACAATGACTCAGACAAATTAGATTTTAGCCAAACAAGTGGCATACACTCACTTGGCAGTGTTGTGACTGTCTCCAGGGTCTGATCCCCTCCGATGCTGAAAGAAAAATCCAACAAACATTGGTGTGGTTTGTCAAATGTGACAGTCAAATTCCTTGTATGCACAAACTTGGCCCGTAAAACTGATTCTGATTCTGATTACTGTAGCACTTCTTTTCACAACAGGAGTAAACAGGCGTATTTTACCTCCACGATACTCCTTTATAATCCTTATTGAGGTCAAACAGATTCTTTGCTTTAGCGCCAGTGCCTGCCTGTAAGCAGAAAACAAACAAGCCACAGTGCATTGTGAGGACACAGAAAAATAGTGTGAAACTCAGTGAAGACAG
Organism: Toxotes lorentzi; assembly: GCA_037833715.1. Lineage (NCBI taxonomy): Eukaryota > Metazoa > Chordata > Actinopteri > Toxotidae > Toxotes > Toxotes lorentzi. The sequence continues at coordinate 5,493,824 of JBBMJY010000011.1, forward strand.
TGAGACACAGACAAAGATAACTCTTACATCAAAGACCAAACACCAGCACATAAAAGAAACGATCATCCCTGGTGAGAGCTATCTGGCTGATAACAAATTGATATAGGGAGTTCATAGTTCAATGACATCAAATAACTGTTATCAGCGGGTTCACAGTCAGTGCTAATTGTTTAATATTTCCAACACACATATACCATATTATACATACATAAAAATACATAATCATTACCTGTTAAACCTTTATTGTGAATATAAAACATTTATTTATTTATTTAAAGATGTGCTTTTCTAATATGTGTCCAGCTGTTTTATACATCATGTCTGCTTCTTTGTGCTGTCTAAAGAATAAGCTGAATATTATTGTGTAATGACCCCATACCGTTGAAGAGTCTCCCAGTGCTGCCACCACCTTGATGTCTGCTGGTCTCAGCTTGTGAACTACAGATAACAGACATAAAAGACATTGAACCTACTGACATCAAGATAAACCAGTATAAACCAAGTATTATTCCTGCACTATGTAATATTTGGCACTTAACCAGCTCCTATATTCAGCATTTGGGAAAAATTTAACTTCAAAGCCATTTGTATGTGATTGGAGCATCTGTTAAATCATCCTAACTCCATAAGTTTTTGTTTGTGGGAAACTGAGACAATGCAGGTGACAAATTTCCTTTCAATCACAGTGTCACTGGCTGCGTGCATACTTGTATGCCATATTATCTTCATTTCAGCTTGTTTCCTATAGATAAAAGAGGACATCAAATCTCCTATCAGGCGTCTGCTGATAATGAAAGGATGATTGTCATCTCACCTGAAGTTGGCACAGTGTCAGATGGAGCAAGGTCCACACAGGAGAAGTCACTTCCCCAGTTCTGGAGAATAAAAGGAAAAAAGATGGAAACTGGCAATGTGTACGATGAATCTTCCTGATATATTGCTTAATATTGTTTTTCCTGTCAGTCTCCTGCAACATTTTTTAAGCAGGTATCATATCACAGTTTTTGTTTATTTTTCCATCAGTGGAGTTTGAGTTTAAAGCAGCTTTATTAACATGTATTGATCATTTATATGGTCAGTCCATTAATGATGTAATCCATAATGACAGAAAATAGAGAAAAATAGGGTAAACAATGTGTAGTTATCTAAAACAGAGAAAAGAAGCAAATCTTCACTTTTAATGATCTGGAACTGGAGAATGTGTGATAAACATATGAAATAATCAGCTAACCATTTCATTGTTATTTGAGTTTCTGTGAAATTTTAGCTTCATCCGGGTCTTTAGTTGTTAAACCTCTCATATAGACAGCAGATGCTTACTTTAATAGGTCCAGGTGTTGGGGAGGGACCATCATATATGTAATTGCTGTTGTTATAGGTGCGAATATATGGTGATGTCTGTTGAAAAAGAGGAGAACCTACATTGTATCACAGCAGTCAACTATGCAACTTCAAATACAGAAAGATAATGTACATTCACGTAAAACAAGCATTTGCAATCCATTTTCATTATTTTGTTTGCTCACAGTCAGGACATCAGGAAACAAAGAGATATAACACCATTTAAAACCTCATTTACCAATATTCAAAACACTGATTCTCTTTGTAATCATAGTTTATTACCTTGGTCGGACATTTCAGGTCAACATCAACAGTAAAATCCTGATTGGTAGTCTTATTGCCCAGAGGTTCCAGCTGGGAAAACAAGAGTCAGAATGACAGTTGAGTATCATTCATTACTTTTAATAATAAAACACTGATATGTTAAACTTGATGATCATATTGTAACAAAAGCACTTTATTTTGTTTCTAATCAAAAATGCATAAAATAAATGGAGGAGGGCCTGGCTGTCGATTCTCTCATGGACAGATCATTCAAAAAAGCCTCACAGTAGACACTGCACTTCCTCCCAGCAACACATCTGTGAGGTCTAAAGTCGATTGGATGAGCTGTTGTCAAAAAAATTGAACTACAGACAGACATCAGAGACTCCTCCATTTATTGTTAGGTGTTTTTCATGTGCTAACCTTGCTGCATTGCTGTGCTCCTATATGTATAATGAGAGCAGAGGATTAACACTTGTGGTGATGTGAAAAGTTATCTTGACCTAATACCTGTGTCGGTATGTTCAAGATGCAAACCAGTGCCCCCCGGAGGGATAATGATTTATTGAGAAAACATTAAGTTCAGTGCATCTACAAAATAAAAAACAACATATGCACAAAATACTGTGAAAGCTTCTTCTGTGTCAGACTCTCACCATGTTGTTCCAGAGGGAGCGAGCCATCAGCGTCTGGGCCTTCTGGCTGAGATGGAAGCAGTCGGCACTGAAGTAGGAGCGATCAGGACGGCCATCCTGTTGAAAAGGTACAATAAATATATGAACCTGTTTTTTACTGATCAGGTCAGTAAAATAAAGGACTGTTTTGGCTAATGCAATATAATTGTGGTGATAATGCTGTGGTTAGATATTGGATATGGTGACTGAGTCCACAAGTAAAGATTTTGTAGAGTGTTCTCATTGTTACTGACCGGCAGTCTGGGGACAGTGATTTCTCTGAGGAAAGGCTGGATGACCACAGTGAAGTCTGAGCGAGTGTCATACCGGCTTGAGTCCACAAGCTCATGCAGCAAACGCTTAAAGAAAGAGATGGTGTCGGTGCCTCAGGACGAACTGGACAGTTACGCTTACAATCATTGTACCGCTTGTTTGGTCTTTCCTACCTGATAGCTTCTGTTGAGGTCCTCCAGCATCTCAAGAGCTTTAGATTTGGGCTTTGGCAAGATAACACAAGGACACAGAATCCTGACAAAGGAGAGATAACATGGTATTAAATCACTGTTTATGATTACTCATTAGATGATACCTGAGAGAACATGGAGTCAGGATAGGAGCACCTGAGCTGGATTCAAACCCATGACCCACATTCTTTTGTAGAGAGCATTTTAAAAGGCAGAGAGAAAAGTGATACTCACTTTACCAGCCAAGTTGGGCATTTAATTGAAGTGTCCATGTGCATTTCTCTCAGGGGGATAATATGGAGAGGCTCCACTAAGTTCACCAGAGCTCGAGGCACCTGACAGGGACAGGCTCAGTTAATGTTAATGCTAACAACCAACCAACCAGACCAACATATATCTGAAAATGCAGTATGTCTAGAGCATGAAGCCTGTTGTATTTATTTTACCTCTTTGTGGAGATAATCCAGGCTTTCGCGAACATTGCGAACATAATTCTCTACAGAATAGAGTAGCTGTAAAAAAAAAATTTAAAAAAAAAAGACAGAAAGAAAGAAAAGAAATGTTTTCATGTTGTGTCTTTCAAGTGTTTTGACTGCTATACAGATATCTTTGGCACTAGTACTCACAGAGTTGTAGCAGTGGCCACAGATGTCATTTCCACCAATGAAAACAGTGATCACCTTCCAGTCTGATTCAAAATTGATTCTCTGTACAAGCAAGAAAAATGTCAGGGAGTGTGAGCAGTGTGTGTAGTGTTTAATGAAACATGGATAAGCGATGCATTTAAACTGTATGTTTTTTCTTTCTGGTAGAACAATGCAAGCTTGTTCACAATTCATATAGACATATAGTATGTGTGTCTATATGAATTATACTTCAAACAAGGTAAGGAATGAATATAAACTTACAGAGTCCTTCTTCATCCTTTCCACCAGGGCTCGCACCTGTGATGATAACTCCCTTAAAACAAAAGGAAAAATCGAAGTGAAATGGCATAGATTTTGCTCAGGCAGTTTAAAGCACATTTATTTTAAGAAATACTGTATATCCAAATTCTACTTTCTTTCAGCTTTTGGCTTTGATGGATTAAGAAAGAATAGTTTCTTTACCCATTTTAGTCTTGATTAAAAACTATGTGATTAAAAAAAAATATTTAAGATCTGGAAAAAGACAATAAAATCAAATGAATTTGTATAGTATTCCTAACAACTTTGATGCATGTATCTAAGTTTCTGAGCTTAATTCTGCTTCATTCTTACAACATAAAGCAGTGATTTTATGATTGAAAACTAGTAAGAAGCTGCTGAGGCTGCTGGACTCACTTGCTTGTGGCTCCTGCTACAGCCTGATTGAGGGAAGCCTGAGGAGTGTTTTGTTTGCCCATACCAATGGAGTAGCCCGTCAGGTTGTGATTAAAAAGCTTTAAGATGTCTGTTAAAACAGAACCAAATAATAATGAAACAAGATGTGTTCAGCATTCACTTCACAATACCAGAGTCTAACAAACAATTTTTATTTGACTAGAACAACGTATACAGTAGGTTATCAAGAGTGAGACTCACTGGGCAGAGTGGTGACAGTGGTGAGGTTTTCATCTCCACCAATACTGGGCAAAATAACATATTTAGATTACTTTTTAGCTACATGATTAGCTGTGATGCCATAATAATAACAACACTGCATAGTTCAGCATAGGCATTATTGAGCAAAGTTGTGTGATGGTTGTGTTGAAAAGGTTTGACTCACCTCCAGGATAAGCCTCTGTACTGACGCAGGACGTCCAGGATGTTGTTTGGGCTGGATGCAATACCGTTCCCTGCCTGACAAATAGAAGGACGTTGTTTTAGTGACACAACGACGCAGAACCAAAAAGTAGCTCTTGGTCTTCTACAACGCATAACATTCCTCAAATATATAACAAGCAAACAGTATCGCACTCTTCTTCATTTTTCATTGACTTAGGGTCCAACGAGGCCTTTAGATCTTTGGACTGTTCACAGTAGAGGCAAAGACTTTAGTTATGCAATCAAGACCAACTATTTTCAGTATTGATTAATGTACTGATCTTGAATCAAATAAAATATTTAAAATTATTTGAGGTATTTTATGTTCATGTCGAAGGAAGATCCTCTGCTTCACTGAGCAAAATATATAATAAAATATAATAAAAGTTATATAATATAACATTATCCACTAATCTGACCTCATAATATATTTTACTGGGTTAACAGTGTATATTTAGTAAATGTAAGAATTAGAGATTAGGATCCTTCTTTGATTTTAAACTTTACCTTTGTGTTTCTATTTTTTTTTTTTTAAAAATAGAAGAATGACAAAATGACTCACTGTCAGAGAGTCTCCCACAGCAGCCACGACTTTGATATCTCCAGGCCTGAGCTCATGGACTGGGAAAATACAGAGGACATCTCAGGCCAGTCAGAATTATATCGGCTCAATATCAAACTTAAATAATAAAATAATAATAATACAGTAATAACATCTATGTTCACTACCTTCACTATCTATGTTCACTACCAACCTTCACTAGCAGGTATGCACAGTTTTTGCTGCAAAGGACTTACTTACTTACCTAGAGCCTGATAAATGGCTGGTAAGTAAGTGTAAAGCATCTTACCTGAGGTCGGTGTGGAGGCTGAGGGGCTGAAGTCCTCGCAGGATATCTTTGTTCCTGTAAACTGACCGGACACACAGAGCACATCCGCAGTCAGAACTAAACAGGAGGTAAACAACACTGCTACGGTCTCCATTTGGCTCGATACCAGACAATACTCACTGGGTGAAGGAGCGGGGAAACATCGCTGTGGTGATATGAAGGAGAGTTTCCCTCCGTCCTCAGGAAGGGTCGGTCCTTGGGGAGGGACACAGATAGCCGGGGAGAGGAGGAGGAGGAGAAGGAAGAAGGTTACTTATTCACCACACAATATTAGTATGGCACACAGAATTATTATTTATTATAGTTTAATGGCACACTTTGACAAGCTGATTTATCTGCATGCGTGTGGGTTTTTAGCACAGTTTCTCACCTCAGTTGGACACGGCAATGCAATGATTTTTCCATTGTCCTCTGTGTTATCTTGGCCAACATTGGGCTGCAGCTGAAAGACAGAAAACTCATTGTCTTCATGTGTGTATATTCACAATATGTCTGTATTAGAAAGAAAGATAGAGAGAACAAGAGACTGTTTTAGGCCTTACCAGGTTTGTCCACATCTGTACCATCAGTTTATCAGTTTGCTGTGTAACTTCGGACTCAGAGAACGGCTTCCCACTCTGTTACAAAAAAAAAAAAATTATCTACCCAGAACCTCTAAAACCTTGACTCACAATAGTCTGAATAAGCTATAATTCACATTTACAATGAAGCACATTTCCCCTAAGTTTCCACTGTGGCACTGATAGAAAATCACAGATTTTTTAGGGCACTACAGCCATTGTGAAAAATGTGCTCCTTGCCGCAGTACCAGTAAGGATTTAGGGATCCAAAATGGTGAAGGTGAGAGGTACTATAAGACTGCGGTTAAAACCATAGTATCAGCTCAACTCACAGCGACAGTTGACAGGTCTGTGACGAAAGGTTTGTCCTGTAGAGTGACAGTGAAGTCATCTCTGTCGCCATACCAGCGTTTCTTTACCATGAGCTCATCCAAGGACTCCTGCTCAGCGAAAAGGAGTTTGAGAAGAAAAATGAACCACCATTAAGAGGTCAGGTATACGCAAGTTTGCTCTGCACCACCACAGGTCAAAATGTCTCAGCAGCTAAAATAACCAAAGGACTGAATGTAGCCAACTGAACACACTGTGCATGGGTTTGAGGATGGATGATGGACAAACCTGCAGAGAGTGAGTCATCAAGGCCCTCAGGAGTCTGATTTCTCCTTCACTGTTTGTTTCCATGCATGGGCACATCCTGTCAGTAAAAACAGATTCACTCTGTCTCACTAGCTCTGCTTTTACAGTGAACGATAAAAAGGAGATTGGAGGAGTATGTGAAAAGGTTCAACAGCAGGCCATTTTACAGCCTCCTAACACAGTATGTTGACAAGAGTTTTTAATATGCTCTCTTACTCTCCCTCAGTAGGAGGATCAGGGTCTCTAAAGTCATAGTTTTAATAAATGTGTCACAAACCATTTAACCTGCATAGTCAATGAAGAAACACTTCAAAATATGAACTCACTTGTGCTGGAAGATGTCGTGCTCTCCATCCCACAGTGCAATGCTGATAATGGTCCGCTTAAGCTGCAATACAGTGATGTGAAACAAAAATGTAAAATGGGTCAAGTGCTATAAACACAGCATCAGTGAAAGAATGAAAATACTGTATATCATATGAAATATACCTGAGAGTGCAGCAGCTGCACAGCATGATCCACCTCTTCAACTGCTGCCTGGAGAACAGACTGAACCTGCACAGAAACACAGAAGTCTAAGACTGAAACAACCTTTTATTTATTTATTTGTTTATTTATTTATCTATTTATTTATTTATCTATTTACCAACCAGGATTCAGGATTTCCTTCATTTTCTTACCACTGGCACAAATAGATAAATGTCTCCACAGATAAACATCATAATCATAACATCATAATAATATTTCACTGTTTACCTGCTGCTGCTTGCAGGCGCAGAGCTGATCCACCGGAACAAAGAGAAGCACCAACTTCCAGTCTCTACCCACATCAATGACCTGTAGAGGGAAACAAATAACATCAGCCACTTTAGAGCTGTTTGTTTTACAGGTATGTAATCTCTGATTTATTTTCTGTTCATTCATTCATTCATTCGTTCATTCGTTCGTTCATTCGTTCATTCATTCATTAGTTTCCTAGGAAGATTCCCTGTAATTTGGTATTAATTATTTTGAAATTAGAGACTGTGTCCATTGGTAGAATTTCAGTTAATTAGTATAACTTAGAGAGTCTTTTAGTCAGTGTCAGTTAAACATGTAAGCCTGCATAATTTGTCTACAGGTAAACAGAATTCCCCCAAAATTGTGCTAAATTGCATAGTTCTTTACAAGAAACCTTTTAGGAAATTATTCAGAAGTTACAGATTGTTGTTTTCCCTCATTCCCAAATACGATATTCTCCATGCCCTGATATTACTGTGGAATGCTTGCAACAAACGAGCCATTTGAGATAAGCTGAAACACAGAGGTAGATGTAAAAGTTTGTGATGGAAGGAAAGAGTCTTCCTTAAAATTAGGGATATCCCTTTAGATGGGAGAGCAGACATTAAAGCTTCTACCTGATTGTTCTGGAGATAGAGGGATACCTCCTTTGCCTGCTCCACCAGCGTGCTAAGAACAGAAAGTAACATGGAACAAAAAAATTGAAATCACTGGAACAAGCCACAGTCCACTGGTATTGTATTCATGTGAGGAAGTTCTGTCTGTACCTTCGTTGGGCAAAGTGAGAGGCATACAAGTTTGTTTCATCTGAGAGGGGACTGATCAGTGCAGGATTGAACAGGGTCATCAGCTCTGACAGATGGAAATGAACACAAGTTTAACTTGGCCAGAATTTTTCTAGATATTTATAGACTTTTAAAGATTTTATAGATCTTGCATTTTATATAATCAAAAAAATAACTAGCAGACCAATCAATAATATAAATTACTGTTAGCTGAAGCCCTAACAAGTTGTATTTGTCCATGAAAATAGCATCTTTGTGAGCTTCATCACAGTTATCAGTTGTCAAAGCTTACAAACATTGGCAAGTTCCACATGCTTTTAACACCCTTTAATTTACTAGAAACCCCCACATAGATGGTTGATAAATTAAACATTCATTTGACAATCGAATGCAGCAAATATCTAGATTCAAATGAAACATAATAGGCAAAACGTTGTTTCAACATGACTGCAAATTCTGGCGTAACATTTTAATCAGAAGAAATTAAAAAGTAAAGCACACCTTGATCAGTAACCCTGACCTTCCAGCTTTGTGTCAGTGAGCATGTTATCTGTATGACCTGCAGACAGCGCTTTTTATTTCATGGATGGTTTTTAAAAAGATATCAGACCACAGATGTGGTGTGTATGGAAAGTGTATTGGGGTTCATTGTTTCAAATTATCACAGTTAGTGTAGATATCAATGTAGTAAAGATAGCGCACAGTAGTGTAATAGAAGCTCATATCAACCTCTTTAGATGAATTACGCTGTTTACTTAGACTCTAAGCCAATTCTATTCAAAGTTAAATTTCAATTTAGCACCAGCAAAGACAGTGGAGATTTCCAGAAAGCTTGTTGGAAGTGAGTGGGGGAAAAATGAGAGAAGTGAAGCACAAATTGAGCAAATTCATTAATAAACATTTGGCTTTCGGCCCTGTAAAACTCAAAAAATAACAAAATAGAAGTTTGAAATTTACCTGTGAGTCTTGATACCACCATGGACAGCTCAGTGCTGCAAGAAGAGGAAGAACGTACAGTGTGATTGTGGCTCTGCACGGATGAATTTCCGAGCTTGTCACGCAAATATTGCAGCATGGTTGAAAGCTGACTGGAGACCTGTGCTGACCTGTGCATGTGAAGTCCAATAGAGGAAAGCGCAGCCACATCTGAGGGTCTGACACTGTTAACTAGAGAATGAAAAAAAAATTCAAACAAATTTGATCTAAAGAGCTTTGACCAAACATATGTGTTGATTTTAAGGGTGCATCATTTTCCAATATGCTCTATCTGGCTTTGTGTGGATATACTAGAATACTACTGAGTCTACTGAAAAGGCAGCCTCACAATCCTTTTTTTGTTTTTTTTAAGCTTTTGTTTAAAAAATCTTGGTAATTTTTATCCACCGTCTTGTTCTCTTACTGTCTTTGTGAACCTATAGATATTAGCGTAAATCTCTATCTGACTTACCAGTTGATGGAGGTGGCTGAGAAGGAAATGTATGAGTGCAAGGTAATCCAGTTACTGAAAGATAAAATAAAAAATTTATGTGAGTAGATCAAATGTTTAGATGTGGACAACTGAAAAGTTGTGCAGGATAATTTCATTTATACCTTTTTGTTGCTATACGTCCAAAAATATCATATCAACTCAAAAATGGATTTGAAAAAATTAAACATAACCTGATTTTAAATTTATGAAGAGTTTAAGCACAAGAAGGCTCAGGTACCAGCTCAAAGTCAGTTCTTACTCAAAACCACATCCAACTTCATCCTCAATAGCAATCATCAGGGACAGGTTCGCAGCATTGTTTTCGACCACGTGAACAGTTAACAAAAGCAAAAAGTGTCAGATTTAAAATCCTAAAAACTGCAGAACTGACAGGCTGAGGTGAGTATTAATTTAAAGAGACCTGTTGTCCATGTGAGGCCCAGCAGTGAGATGAGGACCAGCTGTGGAAGCATCTTTCCCCTGATTCTGTCAGATTTTGTCCTCATGGATCTTGTCTGCAGCTGTGCTTCCTTCCGCTCTGCTCGCTCTGTTTGGCGGTCAGCCGTTTCTCTTTGTCATTATCAGCCATACCAGGCCAGTAAACTATACATATCATAAATATGCACATAGAGGAGGGACTAGTCCATTTGTCCAAAGGACACAAGCACAAGGTTTTATGATGAAACAATGACACCTATAAGATCATAATGAAACTTTATTTTAATAATGACTGAACATGACAGCGAACTCCAGCGGTTGATGAGTTTCTATTTATAGACTGTCAGAGGGTTTTAGCAAATGTACTCTCACTCATTGTTAATTTGGATACAATGAATAAGAACAACTATAAATAGGATAGTCTAAAATATAAGTCTAACACATTTGAAATATGACTCTATGGTCTTTTAACTTGTTTAACAAGTAACATTGCTGCAGCTAAACAGTAGAAGATATATACTTACATTTCTCCCAACTACATCCTACTGTGAGGATAGATATAGCAAAGACTTCAAGTTGCAAAAGTAAGTAACTTAAATGTTCTAGTATTTCATTATTCAGTCTGCAGGCAGGTATTTCTCTATTGATTTAACAAGCTACATAAAACTCTCTAACTATTGATCTCTTTTGTAGCTATGATAAAATCTGCACATCTGCATCCACTCAGCATGATGAGCTTCAGTCTGTCTTTTATAAAGAAACTTTGTCTTTTCGTTTTTGAAGAATGACTTTTGAGTCTCCACATTTTGAAACAAGAGGCCCTGCTTCTGTTTAGTTCCATCAAAACTGAAAACTTTGAAGCTCTTCATCACAGAACCCTTCTGAAGTCAGATGGATCAACTACAGATAAACAAGTGACTGGAGATTGTGAATTACAGATTATTCATTTTCAGAAATAATTACTCAACAAACAAAAATCAATTACATGTTTTACCTGCAACTTTGAAATGTTATTAGCATTAAGTAAATTACTGAACTATCACTGCTGGCCGGGCAAATACTTTGAAAGACAATTATAACAGTATCAGTTCCTCTGATGTTCTGATGCTGACTCTTTTCTGATTTCACATTACTCCCTGATTAAGATCAGTTACTCAGTTTGAGAGATAGCAGGGTCTAATCCCTTCTTGTACATGCTTGGATTATACTTTAAAGTTTATAAAATTTTATTATGCTTTTATGTTGCAACAAACTGGGGTAGCAATAGTTGTAAACCAATTCACCTCAATTCTGCAAGTTAGGTGTGATTCCAGTGACGTCTCATTTGGTAGTCTTTTATTATGAAGTAAAGTAACCTTTATTTACTTTCTTGTAGAGCGTTAGATGAAAATATTACCAGTAGATATGAAGCCACAGCCAGTTAGCTTAGTTTAGCAGAAAGACTGGAAACAGCTTGCCTGGCGCTGTTCAAATGCAACGAAATCTGCCTATAACACCTCTAAAGTTCATCTTTAAAGTTCATTATCAACACGTTATACCTAAGTTGTTTAATCTCATCAAAAACTTGAGTGTAAGAACAACACACTGTGGTTTTGTGTGAAGTAGACTCAAGGAAGTCTCTTTTAGAACAGCTGGTGTCTTGTAGGTTGATTTGTTACCTTTGGACAGAGCCAGAATAAGCTGTTTCCCCTGTGTTCAGTGGTTAAGCACATTTCCCTTAATGTCAAGCTATTCATCTAATATCGTACGGATCAGTCCTTGACATGCTGACTTTACCTCTCTCAATATAAGGTCACGAATCACGCCACTTTGTTAGCTGATTGTTCAACTGTGTGAATGGTTATTGGTGTGACGGGGCAAAGCACCACAGGGGCAGGCGAGAAAAGATTATCTTAGTTATTAGCACAATGGGTTGAAGCTGTCTTTATCTTTCAAATTTATGGTTAGGATGAAGAAAAACATCAGTTTTCCCACCAATTGTGCTCTTTGTTGGCTTCATATCACATGAGCTAATGTTTCCATTTTGCATACATGTGGAATAAATGGACTCAAATTTCCTTAATTTCCAAATTTCCTCCTTAAACTTATTTTCTTGTTTGGAAAAAAATATTGTGTCCTTTATACTATTTTTGAGTTTTAGGTGTAATGGTGAGAACAATGTAGAGTGAATTTGTGTGATGGTACAGCTCCCTGCTGAGCCTTTAATTAATAATTTATTACCCCTCATTTAATAACATATGTGTATTAATTTCCATTTAATATGTTGGGAAAAAGTGTAAAACTTCTTTATTAAGTCATCCCTACAACACAGCTGAAGAACTGTTCTTTTTTACAGACAGAGATGCTTCAGTGCTATAAACCCTGACTACCGCTTATCTCTCCCCTGATTAGAGAGGTGAGGGAACGTCTTTCTTAACAAAGATGTTAAGAAAACAACTAACCATATTTTTATTACTACTGTCTGTATTCTCATGAACTACAGACATTAATACTAGTTCTCATCCTGCCAACAATTGGACAGTTGTACACACAACTAAAGATGTGCAAACTGTGCATTAAAACAACAGTCATGACCTCTCCATTGTTTCCTGGTTGCTCCCAGCAGATCTTGAATTCTGCAGAACTGTGAGCACTGTCACTAATCAAAGAGTCAACTCCAGTCATGATTACTGTAAGGCTGATATGAGGTCGTGCAGCCTTTACAGTCTGTTATCTTCCCTCAAGGACATTAACTCTGCATGACCTCCTTGCTGAGGCATGACTTTTATCTCTGTGATCTATGCTAATCTTTGAACAGGCTTAGATGGGCTGAACAGTTTGTCCTGTAGTTACACTTCCAGATATGCAATAACAGCATGACAATCGTGATCTGTAGAAGGCTGGTAGAAAAAGATGTTTCAGGTAAGCTCCTGTAGTTCGGAAAAAAAGTAAAATATTGGACTTAAGCAAAAGATAAACATAAAGATCCTTCCTCTTTTATTCACTCTCCCAACCTGAGAAATCAAAACTATTTATCAAATTTCTTATGATTTAAAATGCTCTGGAGAGCTCCAAAGGTCTCTTGGGTTTGTTAAGAGTAGATCCTTAACAACTACAGTTTAGAAACAGAGGTGTGTATACAGCTTTGGAGCAAGTCAGGGCCTTGAAATAAAATGGCTGCAGGGAGCAGTGTATGACACTGTAGAAATGCATTTTTCCCAGTAACATTTATTTCTACAGCATCTCGCAGTCAGCACTTTGAAAGGGGCTTTAGTATCAAGTATGGAAACGAGAAAAATTAATTGGTAGCTTTGAGAAGAGCAGGAAATCTTCTGAAGAAAACAAGAATTCAAGAAAGAGTTGGAGTTTCTTCAAAAGCTCAATAAAAGTTCCTGTTTAGTTAAGTAAAGAAACAAAGGAGGGGCTGGAAGAGAGAATAAGAAAACGTGAAGGGAGATAGTGCTGCCTTCACATATCCCAACAACTAGAATGACAGACTACCAGATGGATGTTACTGATTGCTGCTTTTCTGGCTGCTCAGAGCATACAAACATGATTTGGCACCAGATGCAGTCAGTCATCCGGGAGGAGACAGATCCGTATGTGGTATTTTGGGAAGCTGCTAATTCTTTTGGCCCGCTGCCACAAAATGTAAGGTGGGAGGCTTAAACTGGGAGGATAAAGTGCATGAGGCATATGAAAGCAAAGTCTTACTGAGATGGTAGTGATGGATTTGATTTCAATTTAACCAAGGACTTGCTCCTCAGAGCAATTAAAATTAAATACATTTTTATTCTATTAAATATAATTACATTTACTCAATTAAATTATTGATTAAATTTATTTCAATTACATGCTCCATAAAATTCAATTCAGTTGAATTAAATGAAACTGAACTATTTTTATTTTTCTATGTGACTGTGACAGTGACAGTTAAGTCAGACAAGAAATTAGAGCGAGAATAGGGGAATGACATACGCCAAATAGCTGGCCTTGAACCAGTATTTGAAAAGTTTTCCCACAATTGTCAATACCCAAAACTTTTTCCTTTCTTCTGTAGAGTGGCTCTCTGCTAATTCTCTAGACTTTTGACTTAACTTTGCATGTGTGACGGAGAGTAGTTATTATGGGAATTAGCAGCCCACCATTTATACATTTATTTATATACGTTTTGAAAAAGCAGCACGAAGGACAATCTGGGTTATCTGGGTCCATAATATGTGTAAAATACTGTATGTGTCTATTGTGGTGTGCACTGCTGCTCCCATGTGGCCATTATTCAGAGCTGCATCAAGCTGCCAGAGATATATGGACCACACTGGGGAGACTTTGTATTCAAAATAAAAGCACAGACTTTCACGGCTGGATAATCAACTCGAAGAGCTTTATTGTCACAACTAAATATATTACAGCACTGTAGCACTGTATGAATACTGACATATTTGCAATACATTCGGAACATTTTTATTTATTTTAAGATCGG